>JASEVX010000145.1:0-77500 GCA_031761405.1 Serripes groenlandicus | reverse complement strand
TAGTTATTGGTGCATTGGTGGTTGAATAGGAGAGGTCTCATTCCCTTTACTGCATCTCTCCCTCTCTTGTGGGTACTGCCCTCTCCTTCTCCTTCAGTCCTCCCTTCTTTTATAGGGCATCATGTAGTACTGTTACTATGACACTTGTGTGATAAACTGTGTGTTAAATTGCTACCTTCTGTGAAGAGCGCGACTGGAATCTGATAAATGATGCGATGACCCGGCTGTTATAACCTGCGAGACACATTGGATGGTCGGCCAGACGCCGCCTTTCCCCGGTCAATGTTTGCCCGATGTCCGGCCGGGCTCTGATCGGCGAATTTTGCCCGGCAGTTTTATTGAAACCATGATGAACTATTTTCCTCGCGCAGTCTCAACCTAAAATGCGTTGTTTGGTGCTAACAGCAATTGATAGGCTGCCAACTCCGAAAAACTGTGGAAAAGGATTAACCATCGCATTCGTCTTTTAATACATGAGCCCTTTCCCAGATACAATAAATCTGCAGCAGACGACTTCGAAATTAGCAAGGTCAAAGTATAGACAATCTCTACAATTGATTATTATTATTATTGAATAGACTCGACCGTCTCGGTGGTGTAGTGGTATGGGATCCCAGACCAGGTCATACCAATGACTTTAAAAATGGTAGTAATGGTTTTCCTTCCTTGAGGCTCTGTGTTGTAGGATTAGCATTATGACTGACTCGTTAGTGACAGGGTAAACGAACCAGAATTTCCCAAGCGGCACAAAACACTAAACAAACAGTGAAGACTCGGGAGAGTCTGTGCACATGTCTTACCAAACATGTCACTGTCCGGCTATATGTTACATAGTCTAGACCCAAAAGCATCTTCTTACAAAAAGCGCCATGATATGGTAATATATCGTTCAGCTGGTTTAAGAGCTAACACACTGTTCAATGTTCTTACTCTATACATGGCGGTCATGCTTTTCCGCGGATTGAACTTATTTCAACTATCTTGGTAGAGGGTCATCCAAGGAACATTTGTGCCAAATTATTTTCTTACCTTGCCTACACTTTTGGACAAAAAGATTGATGGAGTTTTCACTATACATACATATAAGGAAAACAAGCCCGTTCCCTACTGGTTGTTGTTTTCAACGGATCGGTATAATTTGAAAGAGTCACATAGGGCAGATCAGTGTCAAATTATTTTCAAATAAATTATTGGACAAGAAGATTATTATTTTATTTTGTTTAAGGACAACTAGCCCCGCTGCTTGGCGGCCATGGTTTTCAACGGATCTGAATAATTTATAAAGCATATGTAAAGGATCACCTAAGGAAAATGTGTGCCAAATTATGTGACAACTAGCCCCGTTCCTTGGCGGCTATGGCTTTCAACGGATCTCAATAATTTGAAAAGCATATGTAAAGGGTCACCTAAGGAAAATGTGTACCAACTTTTTTTCAAATCGGTCTGATACTTTTGGACAAGAATATCTTTCACAAGTTTTCACTCTCATTTATAGAACTTATTCAACATTTAAAGAATATTTATAACGTCGTCTGCTGCAGATTTGCTGTATGTGGAAAAGGACTAGCCATTGCATTCGGCTTTTAATACATTAGCCCTTTCCCACATACAATAAATATGCAGGAGAAGGCTTTGAAATTATCAAGGTCAAAATATAGACAATATCTATAAATGATAGTAGTATTATTAAATAGAGTTGAAATCATTGTGGCAAATGAAGAAATTGCTCATTATGAGCAATTTCCCCTTTTGCTACAAGGATTTCAAAAGTAGTCTGCTGCTGAGGCGTCAGAATGCGTATATATGTTAGAACGACCTGATGCGTGTCTAAAAGCTAATAACCTTTCATAGATGTTGTAACTGATGCGTGTCTAAACGCCAATAGCCTTTGATGTTTACGACCTGCACAACTATTTCATTTTAATTTAGTAAGACGTCTCGAATATACATCGTGATTTACGACTGTCGTGACTCGAATGTCCTCGTGGAGATATATTACAATATTATATTTTGCTTGAATCCAAAGAGGGATATAACTTATCCGTGAATCCAACTTATCCGCACCCATACAGGCACATTGTTTCAACCATGGGTAGAACTTTGATCGGACACGTTTTGATATTAATAGTCACATTAGGTATGTGGTTTTCTTTATCATTTAAAGATATATATATTTTTTAATTCTTTTAGGGAGACACGCATTGTATAAGTAATTTCTCATTTTCTCATGATTGTTTCAAACGGTGCATGTAGCGTGTTATATCTGCATATATTTAATCGCTGAAACTGTAATATGGCAGGGGAAACTGAGAATCCTGTTTATCTATAGTTCTTGAGTTTTCAGCCTGTGTCCGTCGTCTTCGTCATCATATTTTATTAAAAATCATATAATTTATTTATTGATACGTATTTGCTACATATCCCAGTACTAGGCTAGACAATGTACCTTGCCCATGGACTTAGGATCGCACCCGGGCCGCGCGATTGCAAATCCCCGACGCTTACAACTCGACCACTGCGGATTCTTAAGCACACTTTAATTATATATATGATTTGTACAACAGTGTTTACCAAATTGGTTATGTATATGAGCTGGTCTGTTCCCTGACACGTATATTTGACACTTCCAACGTATAAGCCGAGTCCGGTAGCGACGTGGACTGTCAATCATATGAGGCGCCGTTTTACTATTTATTCCTTATTTTTTGATATCAGGAATTCGATTTTTTGATATCAGAAAATGGATTTCTTGATATCAAGAAATAAAGAGTATTTTCTGATATCAAAAAATAGAATTTCTGATATCAAGAAATATAAATGATTTTCTGATATCAAGAAATCGAATTTTTGATATAAAAAAATACTGACGATTTTCTGATATCAAGAAATACATTTTCTGATATCAAATATCCATTTTCTGATATCAGGAATTCGAATTCTTGATATCAGAAAATCATTTACATTTCTTGATATCAGAAATTCCATTTTTTGATATCAGAAAATCATTTATTGATATCAAAAAATCATTTATTGATATCAGAAAATCATTTTTTAATGTCAAGAAATCCATTTTCTGATATCAAATAATCTATTTTCTGATATCAAAAAATACTGACGATTTTCTGATATCAAGAAATACATTTTCTGATATCAAATATTCATTTTCTGATATCAGGAATTCGAATTCTTGATATCAGAAAATCATCTGATAAGGAAAAATAGAGCATATTTCTTTTATATCAGGAATTCGATTGTTTGATATCCGAAAATCATTTTTTGATATCAGGAAATCAATTTCTTGATATCAGAAAATAATGAATATTTTCTGATATCAGAAAATACTCTTTATTTCTTGATATCAAGAAATTCATTTTCTGATATGAAAAAAATCGAATTCCTGATATAAATAAATAAGGAATAAATAGTAAAACGGCGCCTCATACAATCCAGGGGTTCGAACTCAAGCTCGGTCAACATTCTTTCCGTCGTTTGATAAAAGTCATTGTGACAAGCGTCATATTCGTTCCACCAATGGGCTAACAGTCTATGTGGAAAAGCAGCCAGCTGAAAGATTGTTGCGTGGATAACTAGTGTGAGGAAACACATACGTAGGTGCACTGGCCGCCGTGAAATGACTGAAAGATTGTTTAAAAACGACGGCGTCAAACCCTAATCATTCAATCCAGAAACGAATATTTGACAGTTCTCACGTGCAATGCTGATAAGCTACATGGAATGACAGCGGCGTTAAACAACAAACAGTCCACTGCCTATAAAAAACCCTGACAAAGTATCGAACTCGATCGTAGTTGTTAGGAATTTTTAAACTCTCAAAATGTCATTTTTCTGTGACATGGCCCAAGTTAAAAAAAAAGATGCATACTGTACTTTAAATCCACGCTGGTGGAACTCGAAGTACTTTAAGGTTTCGTACATTTACATATACAAATGTAACTCTCGTTGTCGCACTCTATCTCTGTCTGTCTCTATGTCTCTTTGTCTCTATGTCTCTCTCTTTCTCTCTGTCTCTTTGTCTCTCTGTTTATGTCTCTGGGTCTGTGTGTGTCTCTCTATGTCTCTGTCTCTGTCTCTGTCTGTTTCGCTCTATGTCTCTCTCTCTGTCTCTATGTCTCTCTCTGTCTCTCTCTGTCTCTCTGTCTCTGTATGTCTGTCTGCCTGTCTCTCCATGTCTCCTCTCTCTTTCTCTGTATGTCTGTCTGTCTGTCTGTCTGTCTGTCTGTCTGTCTGTCTGTCTGTCTGTCTGTCTGTCTGTCTGTCTGTCTGTCTGTCTCTGTATGTCTGTCTCTGTCTCTGTATCTGTCTCTGTCTGTCTGTCTGTCTGTATGTATGTATGTTTGTCTGTCTGTCTGTCTCTCTCTCTCTCTCTTTATCTCTCTCTCTCTTTATCTCTCTCTCTCTCTCACTCTCTCTCTCTCTCTCTCTCTCTCTCTCTCTATCTCTATCTCTCTCTCTCTCTCTCTCGCTCTCTCTCCCTTTCTTTCTCTCATTCACTCCCCCATATATACCCCTCTTTCTTCCTCTCGTTGTCAAGTATATGTAGTTGTATAAAAGTTTGTTTATTTGTATCATATAATGAAATCTTCTGAATAGGAGAAAATAAAGACTGATGATAATGATGATGATGATGATGATGATGATGATGATGATGATGATGAGATGATGATGATGATGATGATGATCCGGGAATTTCATTAAGTAAAGATATCTGACTGTATCACCATTAGAAGACTGAATAAGTCTGTATTCTGGTTTGAATTGTTACCTCCTAGGGTTATTCTTTTTACAAAACGTAGTAACCTACATGTATTTACACGTATATGTATTGATTGTTTGGTATTTTATGCCGTTTCATCATTTTTTCACGATTACTGGATACTTTACCAGTACAACTAGTCTATTTATCCTGATACAAGCGAGTCAGTCGTAATGCTGACCCTACAACCCTGAACGCCAATGAGGAAAAGCCGTTTTCATCATTTTTTCACGACTACTGGATACTTTACCAGTACAACTAGTCTATTTATCCTGATACAAGCGAGTCAGTCGTAATGCTGACCCTACAACCCTGAACGCCAATGAGGAAAAGCAGTTTTCATCATTTTTTCACGACTACTGGATACTTTACCAGTACAACTAGTCTATTTATCCTGATACCAGCGAGTCAGTCGTAATGCTGACCCTACAACCCTGAACGCCAATGAGAAAAAGCCGTTTTCATTATTTTTGACCTTCACGATCCAACCACATGTTATAAAGACCTAACTGCATCGCCTGATATATATCCTTAAGTGTATAGCCCACTAGATGTACGCTAATGTTTCTTTGAATGGTTGCCGAATATCAGGGCAACTAAGACCCACAAATCGCTCGACGCTGCTCGTTTAAATCTACGTGTTCCAGCTCGGTGGAGTAGTGGTAGAGCGTCCGCCTCGGTGCTGGAGGTCGTGGGTTCGATCCCCGGTAGGGTCATACCAAATACTTTAAAAATGGAAGTAATGGCTGCTGTCCTTTGCGCTCGGCGTTTTGGGGTTAGCATTACGACTGACTTAATGATGATAAATATATTGAAATCATGTGTGCAACTGATGCTTAATATGCGCTTCAGTTGCACACATGATTTCAATATATTTATCATCATTACGATTTATTTTTCTCTAATAATAGACATAGATGTAGAGATCATGAAATATATATGCTCTTTTTTAACTTTATATATTGATATTCAAACATTATAACAAAATCTTAACAAAACTTATTTCCATTTCAATGGATCTTTTGTGCAATTTGAATAACTTT
Source organism: Serripes groenlandicus (assembly GCA_031761405.1). Lineage (NCBI taxonomy): Eukaryota > Metazoa > Mollusca > Bivalvia > Cardiida > Cardiidae > Serripes > Serripes groenlandicus. The sequence continues at coordinate 71,683 of JASEVX010000145.1, read as the reverse complement.
TTTTTTAAGTTCGCAACTTTCAATAAGATGAGATGTTTTATCACATCATCACGAAATCTTCTTTCTATACATGTTATTAATAATTGATGAAATTAACATAATTATTTCTAAAAGAGATTATAATATTTCGTGACCCTATTTTGAACCCATTAAAAATTAAATCCTGATATGTATTAAGATAAAATTATATATATATATTTATTTCATTTTTTTTTTTTCTTGCATCGGTGATTTGATTGGTCTATTGACGTCGTTTAACCAGCGTTGATTCAATCATGCATTCATTTGCATCGTAGCTTTAGGCCATGTCCCAGTAAAATGATATTTGGATAGTTAAAAAAATCCTATCAACTACAGTATTTTGATAGTCAGTTGACTGTTTGGTTTATAACGCCGCTGTCAACAATGTTTCAGTCATCACGTCGTTTCCTGGGTAAGTTATCACTACTACAGATCCATTTATCCTGACACCAGCCAGTCAATTGTTATGCTTACCCCGCAACCCTGAGCGCCAAGGAGGGCAGCCGTTACTACCAATTTTAAAGTTTTTGGTGAGACCCGTTAGTTGATCGAACCTGCGACCTCCCACACCCCATGCGAAGGCTTGCATAGTCCGGATTATCATACTGACATCACTAGTAATGTACACTGGACTCTCGATAATTCGAATTCGCAATGCAACGAGAGTCATCGACGTGTTCGAGTAATTGCTGCATTTTAATTAGGTTTGTCAACGGTTACCGATATTAATAACCGGTTAATTGGTTAACCGAATACATTCATAGACAATCAGTATTCACTTGCTTCCGGGTTTTGTTATTTCTCTTTTTTGTATTTGTTGTAGTTGTTTTTAACTCGCATTTCCCGGTCATGTACGAAGTGACCATTATTCGATTTGTAATATGTTGAATGAAAGAGAGGCATGGCTGCATATCTTTAAATATCAACTCGGGGGAAAATGTGTTAAAAACTTCAAACCAATCTTTAAATCTTATAATCGTGTTGGTAAATATTTACAAATAAAACAATTTTAATTAATTACATTCATACCAAATATTTGTTTTACTTGAATTACTTACCGAGTTATTAAATAACATACGGTTAACCGATTAACCGGTTAATCGTTGACATCCCTATTTTTAAGAGATACATGAATGTATGTTTGTATCAGCTTCGTAGTTCATTTGTACCTCTAAGTTAATTATGAAAAGCAAGTCAGTGATATAATCATTATCAAGAAAACAGCGCAGAAGCAGCTCTGATTTCTTGTGCCATACACGTTCCAGGAATTGGTTTGAGTTTAACGACATATTCGAATTATCGAATGTTCGAGCTTTCTCGAGTCCACTGTTCCTAGAGCCTGTGAAACATTGTGATATAATTGAAAAACTGTTAAAACGGCGTAAAAAGACAATGACATCGAGTCCGATCTCGACGTACATTAGGAAAGAGCACCAGTGAACAATAACAATGTTTAATGACTTTCGTTATAATAGGAGTTAGAAGTTAACATTTGTATTGGACAACAGAGAAAAGAATGGGCATATTTACATACGCTAAACATAATGCATATGGTATTTTAGTAAATAATATGTTAAAGCAGTAAAAGACACTGACGTCGCACATTTTTTGTGGTGAGATGTAACATTTTACGTTGTGTTTGCAACATTATTGATATGGTCTCGTCCTGCGTTTTTCTCTGAAAACATTATCAAAAGCTGCAACAGAATGACACGTACAAGGCATAAGTATCAGCAAGAAGAAAAAAAGATAAAGAAATACTCTTAGGTTTAAAATTCGGAAACAAGTAATAAACTGAGATTATTTTTGTTCAAAAACATAGTCATACATTTTTACACTTTAAATAGAGTAGTTTATCGTTTTCCCTTGGTTATCTCAAAAAGGTTCTCTGGTTTCGATCCGTGCATTAGAAGGGCTTAACACGTTTTTAGAATTGTATCACTGATTTCACACTTATATCTTACGATGAACGAATGACTTTAACTCTTAAAGTAGACTCTTCCATGTTCAAAATCGGGTCTCTTTATTTTTCATGTTTTACGAGTTTTGGAATATTTTGATAACTTAAAGGCAAGCAATGCTGATTTCAGGTGATACAGTTCATTACGAGCTCACTCATCTGAATCTGGATTGCATCAATATTGCCTTTGGCGCTGAACGAATTAAACACATTAGTTTTGCTCGAGGTTTCTTGAGATTCTTGTTATAACCTCCAAATTGACTAAACGGGACACCACTATATTCAAATGTGCTGAAGCTAGATGCTCCTATTTAAGGACCGCATAGGCGGTGTAGTGGCAGAACGTCCAACTCGGGTGCAGGAGGTCGCGGGTTCGATCCCCAGTCGGGTCATACCAAATACTTTAAAACTGGTAGTAATAGCTGTCCTCCTTGGCGCTCAGGGTTGCGGGGTTAGCATTACGACTGACCGGCTGGTGAAAAGGTGAATGGACCAGTAGTACTGGTAACTTACCCAAGAACAGCCGTGATATAACTGAAACATTGTTGGAAGCGGCGTAAAACACTAATCAACCAATCGTAATTAACCCTTTCCCTCATACGGCAATTCTGCAGCAGACGACTTTGAACATATTTTGTCAAAAAATAGAAAATCTCTATAATTAAATGGATAACCTATGACAAAAAGTGGAAAACATTGTGGCAAAAGAAGAAATTGCACGTTTTGTGCAATTTCTTCTTTTGTCACTATGTTTTCAAAAAGCCGTCTGCTGCAGAGGCGTCAGAAAGCGTCTATATGAGGGAAAGGGTTAAGGAGAACGATGGTATTTCAATCATATATATTTGATATTTGTCAAGGTCCTTTTGTAATGTTTCGATGTCTTTTTCGTTTCTGATGACAGAATAAATTTTGGTATCGTCTGCAAACAGTTTGGTTGTATTAATTACTGTGTCTGGTAGATCATTTATATAGATGGTGAACAGAATCGGGCCTAATACACTGCCTTGGGGTATTCCGCTTGTCACTGCTGTCCAGTTTGAACTTGCATCATTTAGCACAACTCTTTGCTTTCGTTTTGATAGAAAGTTTTTCATCCATTCACCTTGTGTAAATAATTATGTCTCCCCCCTCCGGAGGAGACATATTGCTTTTGCGTGCGCCGTCTGTCTGTCTGTATGTCTGTCTGTCCGTCTGTCTGTCTGTACGTCCACATTTCTTGTCCGGCCTTTATCTCACAACCCCTTGGCCACATTTCTATGAAACTTCACAGGAGTCATCGGTACAACTTCTAGTTGCGCATATTACGAGGGCATTTAATTTGACCTACTTTTGGATGAGTTATTGCCCTTTTTTAAAATTGCCATTTCATTCTTGTCCGGCCTTCATCTCACAACCCCTTTGCCACATTTCTATGAAACTTCACAGGAGTCATCGGTACAACGTCTAGTTGCGCATATTACGAGGGCGTTTAATTTGACCTACTTTTGGATGAGTTATTGCCCTTTTTTTAAAATTGCCATTTCATTCTTGTCCGGTCTTCATCTCACAACCCCTTTGCCACATTTCTATGAAACTTCACAGGAGTCATCGGTACAACGTCTAGTTACGCATATTACGAGGGCGTTTTATTTGACCTACTTTTGGATGAGTTATTGCCTTTTTTTTAAAATTGCCATTTCATTCTTGTCCGGCCTTCATCTTACAACCCCTTTGCCACATTTCTATGAAACTTCACAGGAGTCATCGGTACAACGTCTAGCTGCGCATATTACGAGGGCGTTTAATTTGAGCTACTTTTGGATGAGTTATTGCCCTTTTTTAAAATTGTGTCCGTCTGTACGTCCACATTTCTTGTCCGGCCTTTATCTCACAACCCCTTGGCCATATTTCTATGAAACTTCACAGGAGTCATCGGTACAACGACTAGTTGCACATATTACGAGGGCGTTTAATTTGACCTACTTTTGGATGAGTTATTGCCCTTTTTTAAAATTGCCATTTCATTCTTGTCCGGCCTTCATCTCACAACCCCTTTGCCACATTTCTATGAAACTTCACAGGAGTCATCGGTACAACGTCTAGTTGCGCATATTACGAGGGCGTTTAATTTGACCTACTTTTGGATGAGTTATTGCCCTTTTTTTAAAATTGCCATTTCATTCATGTCCGGTCTTCATCTCACAACCCCTTTGCCACATTTCTATGAAACTTCACAGGAGTTATCGGTACAACGTCTAAATGCGCATATTACGAGGGCGTTTAATTTGACCTACTTTTGGATGAGTTATTGCCCTTTTTTTAAAATTGCCATTTCATTCTTGTCCGGCCTTCATCTCACAACCCCTTTGCCACATTTCTATGAAACTTCACAGGAGTCATCGGTACAACGTCTAGCTGCGCATATTACGAGGGCGTTTAATTATGTCTCCCCCCTCCGGAGGAGACATATTGCTTTTGCCTGCGCCGTCTGTCTGTCTGTCTGTCCGTCTGTTCGTCTGTCTGTCTGTACGTCCACATTTCTTGTCCGGCCTTTATCTCACAACCCCTTGGCCACATTTCTATGAAACTTCACAGGAGTCATCGGTACAACTTCTAGTTGCGCATATTACGAGGGCATTTAATTTGACCTACTTTTGGATGAGTTCTTGCCCTTTTTTAAAATTGCCATTTCATTCTTGTCCGGCCTTCATCTCACAACCCCTTTGCCACATTTCTATGAAACTTCACAGGAGTCATCGGTAAAACGTCTAGCTGCGCATATTACGAGGGCGTTTAATTTGAGCTACTTTTGGATGAGTTATTGCCCTTTTTTAAAATTGTGTCCGTCTGTACGTCCACATTTCTTGTCCGGCCTTTATCTCACAACCCCTTGGCCACATTTCTATGAAACTTCACAGGAGTCATCGGTACAACTTCTAGTTGCGCATATTACGAGGGCATTTAATTTGACCTACTTTTGGATGAGTTATTGCCCTTTTTTAAAATTGCCATTTCATTCTTGTCCGGTCTTCATCTCACAACCCCTTTGCCACATTTCTATGAAACTTCACAGGAGTCATCGGTACAACGTCTAGTTGCGCATATTACGAGGGCGTTTAATTTGATTTACTTTTGGATGAGTTATTGCCCTTTTTTTAAAATTGCCATTTCATACTTGTCCGGTCTTCATCTCACAACCCCTTTGCCACATTTCTATGAAACTTCACAGGAGTCATCGGTACAACGTCTAGCTGCGCATATTACGAGGGCGTTTAATTTGACCTACTTTTGGATGAGTCATTGCCCTTTTTTAAAATTATGTCCGTCTGTACGTCCACATTTCTTGTCCGGCCTTTATCTCACAACCCCTTGGCCACATTTCTATGAAACTTCACAGGAGTCATCGGTACAACGTCTAGTTGCGCATATTACGAGGGCGTTTAATTTGATTTACTTTTGGATGAGTTATTGCCCTTTTTTAAAATTGCCATTTCATTCTTGTCCGGCCTTCATCTCACAACCCCTTTGCCACATTTCTATGAAACTTCACAGGAGTCATCGGTACAACGTCTAGTTGCGTATATTACGAGGGCGTTTAATTTGACCTACTTTTGGATGAGTTATTGCCCTTTTTTTAAAATTGCCATTTCATTCTTGTCCGGCCTTCATCTCACAACCCCTTTGCCACATTTCTATGAAACTTCACAGGAGTCATCGGTACAACGTCTAGCTGCGCATATTACGAGGGCGGTTAATTATGTCTCCCCCCTCCGGAGGAGACATATTGCTTTTGCCTGCGCCGTCTGTCTGTCTGTCTGTCCGTCTGTTCGTCTGTCTGTCTGTACGTCCACATTTCTTGTCCGGCCTTTATCTCACAACCCATTGGCCACATTTCTATGAAACTTCACAGGAGTCATCGGTACAACTTCTAGTTGCGCATATTACGAGGGCATTTAATTTGACCTACTTTTGGATGAGTTCTCGCCCTTTTTTAAAATTGCCATTTCATTCTTGTCCGGCCTTCATCTCACAACCCCTTTGCCACATTTCTATGAAACTTCACAGGAGTCATCGGTAAAACGTCTAGCTGCGCATATTACGAGGGCGTTTAATTTGAGCTACTTTTGGATGAGTTATTGCCCTTTTTTAAAATTGTGTCCGTCTGTACGTCCACATTTCTTGTCCGGCCTTTATCTCACAACCCCTTGGCCACATTTCTATGAAACTTCACAGGAATCATCGGTACAACTTCTAGTTGCGCATATTACGAGGGCATTTAATTTGACCTACTTTTGGATGAGTTATTGCCCTTTTTTAAAATTGCCATTTCATTCTTGTCCGGCCTTCATCTCACAACCCCTTTGCCACATTTCTATGAAACTTCACAGGAGTCATCGGTACAACGTCTAGTTGCGCATATTACGAGAGCGTTTAATTTGATTTACTTTTGGATGAGTTATTGCCCTTTTTTTAAAATTGCCATTTCATTCTTGTCCGGTCTTCATCTCACAACCCCTTTGCCACATTTCTATGAAACTTCACAGGAGTCATCGGTACAACGTCTAGCTGCGCATATTACGAGTGCGTTTAATTTGACCTACTTTTGGATGAGTTATTGCCCTTTTTTAAAATTATGTCCGTCTGTACGTCCACATTTCTTGTCCGGCCTTTATCTCACAACCCGTTGGCCACATTTCTATGAAACTTCACAGGAGTCATCGGTACAACGTCTAGTTGCGCATATTACGAGGGCGTTTAATTTGATTTACTTTTGGATGAGTTATTGCCCTTTTTTAAAATTGCCATTTCATTCTTGTCCGGCCTTCATCTCACAATCCCTTTGCCACATTTCTATGAAACTTCACAGGAGTCATCGGTACAACGTCTAGCTGCGCATATTACGAGGGCGTTTAATTTGATCTACTTTTGGATGAGTTATTGCCCTTTTTTTAAAATTGCCATTTCATTCTTGTCCGGCCTTCATCTCACAACCCCTTTGCCACATTTCTATGAAACTTCACAGGAGTCATCGGTACAACGTCTAGCTGCGCATATTACGAGGGCGTTTAATTATGTCTCCCCCCTCCGGAGGAGACATATTGCTTTTGCCTGCGCCGTCTGTCTGTCTGTCTGTCCGTCTGTTCGTCTGTCTGTCTGTACGTCCACATTTCTTGTCCGGCCTTTATCTCACAACCCCTTAGCCACATTTCTATGAAACTTCACAGGAGTCATCGGTACAACTTCTAGTTGCGCATATTACGAGGGCATTTAATTTGACCTACTTTTGGATGAGTTCTTGCCCTTTTTTAAAATTGCCATTTCAGTCTTGTCCGGCCTTCATCTCACAACCTCTTTGCCACATTTCTATGAAACTTCACAGGAGTCATCGGTACAACGTCTAGCTGCGCATATTACGAGGGCGTTTAATTTGACCTACTTTTGGATGAGTTATTGCCCTTTTTTTAAAATTGCCATTTCATTCTTGTCCGGCCTTCATCTCACAACCCCTTTGCCACATTTCTATGAAACTTCACAGGAGTCATCGGTACAACGTCTAGCTGCGCATATTACGAGGGCGTTTAATTATGTCTCCCCCCTCCGGAGGAGACATATTGCTTTTGCCTGCGCCGTCTGTCTGTCTGTCTGTCCGTCTGTTCGTCTGTCTGTCTGTACGTCCACATTTCTTGTCCGGCCTTTATCTCACAACCCCTTGGCCACATTTCTATGAAACTTCACAGGAGTCATCGGTACAACTTCTAGTTGCGCATATTACGAGGGCATTTAATTTGACCTACTTTTGGATGAGTTCTTGCCCTTTTTTAAAATTGCCATTTCAGTCTTGTCCGGCCTTCATCTCACAACCCCTTTGCCACATTTCTATGAAACTTCACAGGAGTCATCGGTACAACGTCTAGCTACGCATATTACGAGGGCGTTTAATTTGAGCTACTTTTGGATGAGTTATTGCCCTTTTTTAAAATTGTGTCCGTCTGTACGTCCACATTTCTTGTCCGGCCTTTATCTCACAACCCCTTGGCCATATTTCTATGAAACTTCACAGGAGTCATCGGTACAACTTCTAATTGCGCATATTACGAGGGCATTTAATTTGACCTACTTTTGGATGAGTTATTGCCCTTTTTTAAAATTGCCATTTCATTCTTGTCCGGCCTTCATCTCACAACCCCTTTGCCACATTTCTATGAAACTTCACAGGAGTCATCGGTACAACGTCTAGTTGCGCATATTACGAGGGCGTTTAATTTGACCTAATTTTGGTTGAGTTATTGCCCTTTTTTTAAAATTGCCATTTCATTCTTGTCCGGCCTTCATCTCACAACCCCTTTGCCACATTTCTATGAAACTTCACAGGAGTCATCGGTACAATGTCTTGTTGCGCATATTACGAGGGCGTTTAATTTGACCTACTTTTGGATGAGTTATTGCCCTTTTTTAAAATAAATCACTAACTGACAAAATACAGTCAGCCAGACAAATACCCCTTGGGGGAGACATACGTTCTTCCCAAAAACAACCTCTAGTTGTAAATGAAAGTGTCTGTTTTGTTCCATTAGAAAACAAAAAAAAGTGTTTGGATGATCTAGTCTGAGGGATATGTGCAGAGATAATTTGTTCCTAGATATATTGATTTGTGTTGATTGTTGATCTCATTAATACTTACGCAGGGTCATGCTTTATTTTTAGTTAATGAAAAAAATTAAAATAATTTTTTCCTTTCTTTTGTGGTCACAGTTGCATGATATTTCCATGAATCTAGTTTATACGGTACCCATGGTGCATTGCTTCTATTTTCGTTAGTATGCACCTTTTCGGATCACCTGGACAGGATGTCCCAAGGTGATATATTGGGAACACACTCCGTCAGTGTCTAATGTTAACTTTTGGTTTCAAGCAACAATGATGTTCCTTGCATGGTCCCCATATAGGTTTTACAAAATATGTCCATTCACTACAGATCTGCCATGGCAACAAACAGGAAAATCCTTTAAAACTGTTCTTGTCAGAAACTAGTTTTTTAAAAACATTTTCACAGTGTGTTTAATCTGTTGGGATTCATTAAAACATGGCTGTCAGGGCTGTTCCCATATATCGCTATTGTTCCTTGGATGGTCCGCTTTCAAATGTATGCCAAGAGTTGGATTGTATTCAAAGCATAACTTTGTTGCTATGGCAAATATCGCACAAAAGAAATACAAAGTGTCTTTTCGGAAACTACTGGTGCATTGTAAATTTTGCCGAAATGCTCATTCTTTGTTCATCTAACAGGTTTGCTCAAGCTGGTGCAAATCCTCAAAAAACAAAACTATAGAGTTGGTGCTAGGTTTCTTCCAGTGCTATAGTGCTATAGAAAAATATCTGAAAACAGTAACTGCGTTCAAATAGTCCTTTGTTTGACACTCAGTCGAGAATGTTCTAGCAGTTGCTATTGGCAGTAGGGCCAAGCTTGGTTCCTTTTGTCTTATTTAAATGATTTTTAGCTCCACTGGCTGAAAGCCAGTCGAGCTTATGTCCTTTTTCCTTTAAACGACTTCTTCTCCCTAACCACTTGGCCAATGTGGTTGAAAATTCATAGGAAGCATCCTCTCAATGTCCTCTCTTAAATTTCTTCTATATTTTTTTTATCCATTCACAATTCTGGTTTCCATGGCAACCAAAAGAAAAAAATAGTAAAAACTTAAAAAATCTTCTTCTCCGAAAGCGTCAGGCCGATTTTCAAATAATTTTGTAGAAATGTTCCTTGGGTGACCCTTTATTAGATTTCTTCAAGAAATGTTGCTTGGTTGAAAACATGGCCGCTAGGGGGCGAGGCTATTTTGCCTTATATAGCTATAGTGAAAACTTAAAAAATGTTCTTCTCCGAAAGTGTTCAGCCGATTTTCAAAATATTTTGTAGAAATGTTTATTGGGTGACCCTATATCAGATTCCTTCAAGCCATATTGATTGGTTGAAAAACATAATGGCCAGAAGGCGGGGCTATTTTGCCTTATATGACCATAGTGAAAACTTAAAAAATCTTCTTCTCCGAAAGTGTTGAGCAGATTTTCAAATAATTTTGTAGAAATATTCCTTTAAACGACTTCTTCTCCCTAACCACTTGGCCAATTTGGTTGAAAATTCATAGGAACCATCCTCTAAATGTCCTCTCCTAAATTCTTTCAATATTTTTTATCCATCCACAATTCTGTTTTTCATGGCAACCAAAAGAAAAAAATAGTAAAAACTTAAAAAAACTTCATCTCCGAAAGCGTCAGGCCGATTTTCAAATAATTTTGTAGAAATGTTCCTTGGGTGACCGTTTATTAGTTTCCTTCAAGAAATGTTGCTTGGTTGAAAATATGGCCGCTAGGGGGCGAGGCTATTTTGCCTTATATAGCTATAGTGAAAACTTAAAAAATGTTCTTCTCCGAAAGTATTGAGGAGATTTTCAAATAATTTTGTAAAAATGTTCCTTGGGTGACCCTCTATCAGATTCCTTCAAGCCATGTTGATTGGTAAAAAAACATGGCCGCCAGAGGGCGGGGCTATTTTGCCTTATATGGCTAAAGAGAACATTTAAAAATCTTCTCCTCTGAAAGTGTCTGGCTGATATTCAAATAATTGTGTAGATATGTTCCTAGGCTGACCCTTTATCAGATTCCTTCAAGCCATGTTGATTGGTTGAAAAATATGGCCGCCGGTGGGTGGGGCTATTTTGCCTTATATGGCTATAGTGAAAACTTAAAATATCGTCTCCTCCGAAAGTGTCTGGCCGATTTTCAAATAATTTTGCAGAAACATTCCTTGGAGGACACTCTACAAGATTCATTTAAGCCATGGTGGTTGGTAAAGACATGGCCACCAGGGGGCAGGGCTGTTTGGAGATTTGATTGTTGCCTTATGGCCGTGTGAGATACTGGCCCTCTTGGCAAGTGTATGCTTATGTGCTTTCATGTGATTCTCTTGTATTAATTCGTTCACTATGTGCTGTGCATTAGTTTTCTAATTGTTCATGGGGACTAGTTGACCATGGTGCATTTTTAGAAATAATGCTACATAACTTTTTTAATATAACATGTGCTCCAAAAATACACATGTTCCTAATCCCTTACCAGTACGCTATTGAAAATGGTCTACTTAGGGTTCAGAATGCTCTTATCTTTCTAAACTCTTGTTCCACTACTTTCCACTCTGTCCGTACAAGTGGACCCAATCAATCCATAACTGACACATGATGAATTAATGTTTTCAATGTGTAGGAGTAACAACACATGCTTATGGAGTGCAGCATATTGCTCTTTGTGAAACTTCTTATTTTTTATTCATTCACCTTTTTCTGTAACTAGTTGTAAGTAATAGTGTATGTCTTTTAATGTGTTCATTATGTTAGTTGCTGGATCCAATTGCATACATATTTTCTTGTTTACCCGATACTACTCTAAATTACACTTATCAGTTTCGACCACAACTGTGGTCATCCTTAAACAAGACATTATGTATTCAATATACTAGAGTTTTGTGGTCCTGTAATCCAAGTCAGTTCAGATCACTTGAGCAAAAAGCTCTAGATGATATTGGACTCACTCACTGTCCGTAGCTCTCCTAAAAAACAACTGGCTGCAGGTTAAAAAAAAGTTGGCATATATGTTCCTTGCATGGCCCATATATACAGTTGTTCACATAATTCCATTCAGTGCACAACCTGTTGCCATGGCGGCAAAAAAGAAAGAAACTGTTGAATTCTTCTTGTCAGAAACTACTGGCCTAGCCGGATTAAAAAATAATTTCTCTGAAATGTTCCTTGACTGAACCTCTCTGAACCTCCACAAAGTTTGCTCGAGTGGGTGCAATTTGTAAAAGACACAGAAACTACTTGATGGAAATTGATTTAACATTGACATATTTCTCAATATAATAAGGCAGAAAATTCAAAATGTTTCAGCCTAAACTTGCTGTCAAATGTTCCTTTGATTATTCATGTCGTAGACTGGTATAGTTGTGAGCTCTTGCACTCAGGTGAGCGATATAGGGCCGACAAGGTCCTCCTGTTTTCCAAATGCCAGTTTCATATTATTTACTAATGTTGACATGATCTTTCAACTTCTTAACAATAAATACATAAACATAAGCTGTAATTTTTATTTCCTTTCACACTTTCCCTACTTTCCAACCTTCCTGCAGCCCCCAGTCCGTCAGCACTTTCAGTGCCTTGAAAATGTCAATTTACCTGAAAGCAATCAATATTTTGTCTACAAATCATTCAGAGGATATTCAACTTTATAAAAGAACTCTCAACTTTCAACACAATTATTGTCTAATGTGAGACTCTTTCAGTCTTATGTATTCATCTGAAATTCCCTTGAACAAATTGTCTTCTCGGCAAGCCGATCCGCATTGTTTATCTCTGACCTTTACCAGAAGTTTAATAATAGGTATTGCTTAGTGTAAACTTGGCTCTTAATGCGGGCATTCGTATTTTATTTATTTTATTTTTGATTCGATTAAGATGACAGATCATAGTCATTCCTCAGCGAGGAAAAACACATAGCTACGTAGATAGTAAACATACATCAGAGGCGTAGCTTGGCAATAATCAATATGTAGGCCGTCTCGTGAGAAAATCAACATTGTGGACTCTGCGTAAAGTATCGACCCGGATCAGCCTAAGCATGCCACACAGGCGTACTCGGATAAACACTTTTCGCCTCCTGTGGATTTTCTGTTTCAGGAATCACTACTCTATCTATCCCCCCTTAGACGGAATGTGTTGGCCGGATCAGTCTGCGCGGACAGCGCTGGCTGATCTGGTCGATACACTACGCAGATATGTATCGCTGCAGCTGCATTTTGGGGGCATTTTTAGAAAAAAATGTGTAGGCACGTGCCTACAGTGCCTAAAGAGAGCTACGCCCCTGTACAATTTACCCTAAATGAAACAATTACAATTGTGAAATAACATTGTTCTGTTTGAACTGCTTCTTTTCCCAAAGTGGTCGTTATTCAGTTATTAATCATGTAGCAGAGTTAGGTTTGGTTGTGGACAATATCAACACAAAACTGCCTCTGGCTGCATGATAAATTAGTCGCAGTTCAGAAGTTTCAAGCAAGTTTTTAACATGAAATAAAATAGAAAAGAAATAAACTAGAATTGTATATATCTGGAAATGACAGAAGAACTGTCCAATTACTGTTCGAACACTTATATCAGGGTCATACGAAGTAATATATTTGTTTTGTTTTGTTTAATTTGGGTTTTACGCCAGTAGGTTCAGTGAAACGAACACAAACTTCAGGATGTATTGCTTAATTGTTTAATCACATGTTGGTATTAGATTAAGTTCCAAGTCACTCATTGATTGATTGGCTGATTGCTTGGTGTTTTACGCTGCTTTCAACATTTTTCCAGTTATATCACGGCGATTCCTGGGTAAGTTACCAGAACTAGTGATCCATTTATCCTGACTGCAGCCAGTCAGCCGTAATGCTAATCCCGCAACGCAGGTCGTACTTGATATTATTGTTTGGTACCAATAAATTGAAATATAGACGTCATTTGATTTGGTGTAGGACTATTGTCACCACCTCTAGCTAAGTGAAGCTTAATTAGTCTGGAAAGACATTTGAACATTTGAACAAGCCATTGTAGTTCATATGAAAATAAGTTAAAAGTTGGAAAATATACATGGTTTTCTCGCAATATAATGCTGAAACAGAACATGTAAAATGCAAGCGTTTGAGAACTGATGTAATAAACTTAAACTGAAACACATGAACAGATTCCCATTGTTGTCAACTAGGAGCATCAAAATTATTAATAAATACATGCACACTAAACAAAAAGATATCCAGTGTAATAAACGACACGAATACCACATAAAAAATATTTAACACTTGAAAGAAATTGAAATATGTGATGAAGATTATTGAAACAAGAAAATGTTCAAACAGTTTCTTTAAAAATTAGTTTAAATTAACTCATTTTTAATCAACAATTGTGAGTTATATGATATTTATTTCATTGGGTTTTTACGACGTTTGCTACATTATTTCAGTTACATCACATTTCCCTGGGTAAACAAACCATTACCTAGCTAGGAAAAGTGCCTTGACCATTCCGCAGCACATTGATTACGTGGGGCGGAATTACGGTCTGGGCAGCCATAAACCATGAGTTTAAGTCCAAACATGTCATGTGCCAAAGAAATCTCACAGCTAGGCGGTTACATCGACAAGTCATGTGGTTGTCCATATGTTCCGCCAACGTCAATGCCTGTTCTTCAAGTATGACAGCGCGCGACCTCACGTATCATCTGTCTCCAGGAACAGACCAGCAACATTGAGGTATTGCCTTGGTCGGCGTCTTCACCGGACTGCAATACGATTGAAAACGCCTGTGATTACCTTCGACGGTGGTTACGTCAACGTCAACAGCAGCCTGCCAACATCCAGGGACTGACAGCAACGCTCCACAAGGATTGGGCCATAATCCCATGGTATCTGCTACGTAACTAGTGCTACTCCATGAGGCATCGTCTTGCTGCTGTGGTTGCTAGTAGAGGTGGCCACATGTGCTTCTGATTGTGTCAGTGAAATTGCTCTGACCAGTCTATTGCATTCAAGATTGAAGCATAATACGACCATGAAATGCTGTCTAATTAATCATCGATGCTCTTACATGATCAAATTTGCGAATAGAAGTGAACAAATTAAACCTCTGTGTTGATGTATTCTAGTTCAATTTTGATTTTTTTTATCAAAATAGATAGACAATTTAATGTTATTAAATACCAGAATTAATATATCAACTAATATGCTACATGCATAAAGTGACAGTTTGATGGTTGCAACTGCAAATAACAAAAAGAAAGAACATTAATTTAATTGAAACACGCAACATTAAATACGGTTTTGTTGCCACCCAATGCTTTACCGAAACGAAAAGCAAAGCCAGTTGTGCAAAAGTACTCTTTCTAATATGATTCTACTTTGATTATTATTTATTTTGGCTGTACATTTCTTACATTAAAGAGGAGCTAAAGAGTATATTGATTGATTGTTGGATGTTTTACGCCTTTTTCAACAACTTTTTCTGTTTACTCCATGATTTTCACTCAATAATTTCATGTAATGACTTAGTAGTACATCATAATATAATACATCATTATTTCTCAACTATTCATGTAAAATGGTAAAAATAAACCTTTTCTCCCATAAAAGAAATCTGTAACAGATGACTTTGAAAGCATATCGTCAAAAGCATGGAAAGTCTCTATAGTATAACTAAAAGAACATTTGCTTAATCAAAATGAAAATGTTGTAGCATTCTTTAAAGGAGAACTCACTAATTATGAGCAATTTCTCCTTTTACCACACTGTTTTTAAAAGTCGTCTGCTGTAGAGATGTTAAAAAGCGTCTGTATGTGGGAAAGGGTTACAACTTATTCTGTCACGTACTAATGTTTGTACATGTATATATGTCCTCCTTAATGAACTTACAGGTTACGTTTCCGGGTATCCGTTTGGAGCACCCTTTGGAACATGTGTTGTCATGTTCCCGAAACATCACGTGCTACCACAAACAACAGACTGCCCATTTACCATGTCGGCAAACCAAACTGAATACCTACCGGGAGATGTTATAACAGGTAAGTGTTTTAGCTCGTCTGCTTTTCAAAGAAAAAAGGTTGGGCTATTGTAATACTTTTTGCGTCGTCGTCGTCTGCGTTGTCGTCACAATACTTTAACCTTACCTCATAACTCAAAAACAGTTACACATATTCAAACGAAACATGGTACACATGTTCCTATTATAAACAATACGCATGTCTCGACCAAGTCACAGAACCCTGGCTTTAATAATTATTCAGTTATGTCCCTTTTTGGACTTAGAAATTCATGAAAAACAGACGAGCGTTGGCGAACGCTCAGCAGCAATCTTGTTTTGTTTGGTTTTACGCATGTATCGAGGGCTTGGCGTGAAACGGTTGTAACTAAAAACCTATTTTGAAAACCCTAGTTTATGGGCAGTTTTGACCCCTTTGTAAACAATGCAAATTTAGGTGCCATTTCTAAAAACGAGCAATGGCACCTAAATTTCCATTGTTTACCAAGAAAATTGTTTTAACGCTTTTAAAGACTTTAATGGCGAGGTGATTAACCTTGGTAATAAAATACCAGTTTTAGTTACAACCGTTTCACGCCAAGCCCTTGGTATGTTTATTCACAATTTGGTTTACCCACTCCCATTCAACGGTTTTATTTCACGTTGAAAACACCACCCTTAGCTAATATAACCCATTTCAAAATAATGCTTAATACTTTAATTGCATATTCGAAACCCGTGATGAGCGGGTTCTGCCTTTGTGATTTGGTGCTAGTACTGGTTAAGTCTCCAGAAAGCAGACATCGAGCGAGATTAATATAAGTATAAAGCTTGTTTCGTAATCGATGTAAAATATGAAAGTTTAACCTAATTGCATATTTTTTAACATCAACAAATTGTGAGACGGTACATTTAACATCATAAAGTCATAACAAATCCCACATAATTTACGTACAGGACTATTGACACATATTAGAGAGGGTTGTAGATCAATATCTATCTGTCTCCACATTCGTGCAGTGTTATAATTCGGTGGTAGAGCGTCGCCCTCTCGCACCAGAGGTACCGGGTTCGCATCCCGTGATGAACCGGTTCTGCATTTGGGATTTTTTTTCTCACACAATGGAGCGAGCACTCGTTAGGTCTCGAAAAAGTAGACATTAGCGTGTGATTAATATAAGCAGATTGCTTGTTTCGCAATCGATGTAAAATAAAAAAAAATAAGTTTAAACTAAGCAAAAATGTACATTTAAGTTTATTTCAAAGTGTTATTTATGTCACCGGCCCATATACAAATACAAACATTTACAAAACATGTGAAGTGTGAAACAATCATTACAATACATAATACTGTACAATACAAGACATAAAACATTTTCAATAGTAGATCTGAAATGTTTTACTATTCAAGACTGTCTTAATTAGACCCGTCCATATCAGTTTCAGCATTTCAGGATAAATTATATTTTAGTATTTACAATGTTATCTATACATCATCGTGCAAATTGTCTATATAGCTCTTTTTTGCTTTTAATGCATAGTAAATGTACATTGCTAGATTTCTAACTGTTGTTACATTTCGTGAGGACATTAGCGTGTACATTGTTACATTTCGTGAGGACATTAGCGTGTACATTTTTCAGATCTAGGTTGATTTAAAATATATGCTGGCAACAAGTTAATACGTAAATCAGTGTATAATGGACAAATTATTACGAAATATAACTCATCTTCAACTGAAGATTCACAATAAAAACATGTCCTATATTCTCTCGGGATATCCATGTATCTACTTTCTTCAACCATTAAAGAATGGCTAGAGCTACGAAATGATGCCAGATATGAACGAAATTTCTTTGTCAATATTCAAAATATAAGACATAATTTGTTATTGTACAATATACCAGTCACTTCGTAACAGTACTCTTACGTACTATATATATGTGTATATATATATATACGTACGATATATGTCTCATTGTCAAGGCAATATTATCACAAGGAAGGTTTTGCATATTTGAGCATATCAATTTAAAAGGGAATTTTCATTAGAACCATATGTCTTAAACATAGATATTAAGAAATTTCGTCCTACTCTAGCTTCATTTCGCAGTAGTTGTCATTGTTTAATAATAGAGGAAGGAAGATACAGAGATATCCCAAAATAATTCCGTGCAATTTTTATTGTGAAACTGCTATTGAGGATGAATACCATTTTATAATGATATGCCCAATGTATTATGGTTTGCGATCTAGATATTTTCTACATTTATCTATAATGCTTTTAAATTAAGAAAAACATATCTTGATGCTTTTGAATTACAATTGTGTTATTTAGTGTTGCAATATATAGTTGGTTTTCCTTAAGGGACAAGCAACTCCAGCTGTTATATGACGGGTTTACATGTTTTTCTGGTGAAAGCGACGATATATTTCATACAGACTCTATTCTTTCAGTTTTGCATTTCCCATGATCCTAGTCTATCTAAAAATCATATTATTTGTTCTAACATTAGACATATCCTTAACCTTTTAGAAGTATATTATATTATGGATATCCGAGTTTTTGTATTATATGTTTGTATCATTATTATGTAGATTGTTCTCACTTCATATGCTATGTACTTATGCTGTATCATGTGTTTGGGCCGGTGGCCTAAACTAGCATATTAAATAAAAGTTGAAAGTTTAAAGTACCGGTAACGTTTACAAATTGCGACTTCTCACCAGTTACCAATGATTTCAAAACCGTTAGGTGGTTTCCACGGTAACGCGTTCAGATCCTTTTTCTAGTATAGTCCAACCTGTGTTTAAAGACATGGGAAGAAAACAAGCTGGTCTTTGTTTAATGGTGGTCTTAAATTACAGGGTCATTAATGCAGGAATCGATTAATTGGGAAATTCAAAGTGTGGTTGCTTTAGACAGGGAATTGCTATACAAAGGTCGTCTTTAGCCCAGGTTTGGCTGTATATTGATGTTTATTGATTCCATTGCAGTCACTGTTAGATCAACCTCAGCTCAAATGATTAAAGGAATACATATTCGTGCGCGGCCATCGTTTGGTGATACAGAACAGCTTGTTGGACAATTCATCAGCTGGCCTGAAAACAAAACGAAATCGTACGATTGTTTGGGCGGAACACAGGTTAGTAATGAACAGAACAGAACATTGTCTTTATTTCTCTCATGTACACATTTTCTATAGCATGAAGATTAACAATCATACAGTAAATATATACATCATGAATACAGTAATCAGTGACGTGAACACGTTTTTAAAATAGCCAAGAAACGAAAGAGTAGTGAATTTTATAACTGTTATATTTATTTAAACTATTTTTTATATTTATGTCTTTAACCTTGAAACATAATTTGAACCTGTGGGTCAACTTGGAACTGAGCTAACCAAGAACATCTGATCTTTGACGATTGATAATTTAAGTTTCATCTATGTACATTTTCTATTATCTATCAATTATAGATACATTTTCCTTATTTTTGTCTAAATGTTTTCAAACTCGTCCGCTGCACATTTGTCGTATGTCGAAAAGGAATACGCGAAAACATTTCCGGCGAATAGCATTAACAAAAATAAGACACATTATGAATTAAGTCCAACTTGTGTTTAAAGACCATCCATGGAAAGAGAACCATCTGGTCTTTGTTCACAGATGGTCTTTAATTAGTTTCATTTATGCAGAAAATGAGTGATTGGGAAATTAAAAGTGTGGTTTCTATTGACAGTGAATTGCTGAACAAAGGTGATTTTTAGCACAGGTTTAACTGTCAATTGGAGGGGAGGGGTTAGGCTCCAGATAGAGATGATATTAGACTGAAATTATTTTTCCGTCTTTCATCCGGGTAAAATACACAGGCTGGTGTTTTTAGGTCAAATATAAGCAATTCAATTCCTGTTTTATTTCAATGTAAATCAACAAGTTTCAATCATCAATTGCTAAGCTTTTATTAATATTAACAGGTAGAACATTTGAAAGAGTAACCTCTCTTCGTTAGAAAAATATGTTAGAAAGAAATCCCTCCGTGAATATGGTTCCCGTCATTCTACTTGGTTCAGGTGTACTTTGACCTTGACGTGAAATAAGCATGTTTTTTTAAAGGGTATAACTCAACATTATTAACCTTACCCTGACATTAGTGCAACGTAATATATATATATATATTTAGTAGAAATTATTTGTTTGGTGTTTTATGCCACTGTCGTCAACACTTTTTCAATTCTATCACGGCATTTCTTGGGTAAGTCACGAGCTCAAATATCATTTCAGAACATGGTGACTCACAGTAACAGCATTCCAACATCAGAAGTTGACCTTACCTGGAAAGCCCCAGATGAGGCTGTTGGTGATATTCAGATTGTGTAAGTTCTTGAATACAGCAATGTTCTTGGTATTCGGCGTTTTGCTTAACCAATTCACACAAACAACATATTTTGGAGCAGCCGATCATTGATCTATTTTGGCAAACAACTCTTTGAATAATTAGTTTGCGATAAATGTAGTGAAGACAGTGGTGCAGAGGTAGAGCGTCGGCATCTCGTACCATAAGTCCCGGTTCAAGTACCGTAATGAGCGGGTTCTGACTTCGTGATTTTGCCACACAAATGGCGCGAGTACTGGTTAAGTCTCCAGGAAGCAGACATCGAGCGTGATTAATATAAGATGAAAGTTTGTTTCGCAATCGATGTAAATTAGATAAGTTTAAACTAGATGTATAACCAGACCAACCAGCGCAACCCTTCAGTATGAACTGACTCTGTACTGTTCGACAAATAGCATATACGGTTCAAGAAACTTCAGTAAAGCATTATTTATAAGAATTATTTAGCATGGATGCGCAGGCAAGCCTTTTCGTATGCATGTTAAATTTAGTCTAAGATGGGGATACTAATCAGCATCGTTCAATTCAGAATAGAGTTGAAAATAATGTGTCAAAGGTTCTCTACTGTAGATGCGTCAAAATGCATGTTGGATAGGACTACTAGAGCTTCAAACGAATACGAGATCTTTTCAACGGCAATAATTTCCAAGCGTATAGATATCCAAAACGACTTCTGACGCCTCGGCAGGAGACGACTTTTGAAAACATCGAGAATAAAGGGGAAATTGCTCATAATGCCACGATATTTCCAACATAATGAACAATTTCTTCTTTTGCCACGACATTCTCAACCCTATTCAATAATTATACTGTCATATAAAGAGAGTTTATATATTTTTGCAAAGATGTGTTCAAAGTTGTCTGCTTCAGATTTGATGTATAAGGGAAGGCGTTAAGTAGCCTACTGTTATCGTTGCCTATTCTATTGAATATGGTCATCAATTTATTTTGTTATAACAATTGTATTATATGTATGTGATATGCGAGGAATATTTACCCCCTTTTTCCTTGATAAAATATATCTTACAGGGCCTCATTTGTCTTAGATCTCGCTACAATGTGGATAGACCAGAGTCTCCGTTTGTCGTCAAAGATTATTGTGAAAGTGGAACCTGTTGAAACGGTATGTTTTAAAACAGTTCACAACCACTTTTCTTCTTATTTATGTTTTTGATACGTCGTATGTATATTTGCTGTTCAAATATACAAAATGTTCGTTGAATGAAAACATGGATAACACAAATCGATATTTTGTTTGTTTGAGTGTAGATTTGAATGTTGTTTTACGCCGCTTTCCATAGTCTTAGTGATATATCAGCGGTTCCTGTGTTAACTGTCAGTACTGCATGTACTTTTTATGCCCCCGGAATCACTGATTCGGTGGGCATCTAGTTTTTGGCCTGTCTGTCTGTCTGTCTGTCTGTCTGTCTGTCTCTTTGTCTGTCTGTCGAAAAAAACTTTAACCTTGACCACTACTTTTGAACCATAACAGGTACGGCTACCATATTTCACATGTGTATTCCTTGTGACATGACCTTTCTGTCAGTACCAACATTTTTGACCTTGCGACCTTGACCTTTGACCTAGATGTTGACATTTGGGGGCATCAGTGTTTCACAAACACATCTTGTTTTTCTGAAAAGGCATCAGTCGTACTGTTATAGCAACCATAGGCGCTAAGGAGGGAATTTTAATGAATAGTACTTGCCAAATGCAATATATTCTCGATGAAAACCTAGCGAAGGTTTTCGTTTATATTAAACATGCATGTTCTCCTTGGTTGTGTTATTTATATTTCTACTTTTATATGCAGGAACTACAGGTTTACTTTCTGAATAATGTTGAAATGGCTTACAAAAGGGTTTGAATATACTGGTAGAATAACGAATGTATCTATGTTATACATATTTCGCCATCAATAAATGTATTATTCTCATGTGAATCATTGAATTGATTCTGAGTATTAAATAATTTTAATTTTAATTTGAAGGTATCTCCATCCTTTCAATTTGTTGACTGGTCGATGTGTGGTAAGGACAAAGGGTGTTTTCTATACCCACAAACCTGTACAGGTTACGACTGCTACGCGGCCATTACATACAAGACAATAAATGGTACCATAGAGTTTGAAATGTTTGGTAGAGAACAAGGGTACATATCTGTCGCATTTTCGGACGACAAATATATGGTAGGTATTTCTTATTAATACTATATAATATAATAATAATAATAATATAAGTATTTCTTATTTCCCTTTAGCTGCCAAAGGCAACTAAAAGCTTTTGCAAACGCTGCATATTCAGGTGAGACAGCTGATAACGAGCTGTCTCTCCTGAAATATGCATTGTTCGCCAGGCACTTAGACATTACATTTTTACCAAACGTCCTACAAAAAAATGGATTGGTCCAATTTTTAACATGGAAGAGTCGCCTTGGTGAAATTCGACAGTGAAATAGTTAACACTTATGACATATAGAGTGATGGTATGTATAACTAAACAGCATTTACCTAATCCTGACCTCAAAATGTGTATATATATATATGTTCATGTATTTACACCAACATGTTCATTGGTTGTATGAAAATAATCATGGTAAGATGAACGAGGCATGGTTTTAATTTGGTGAAATTAAATGGGCGTAATAATAACAATAATAATAATTATAATAATAATGTTAATGGTTATAATAATAATGATGATGATGGTATATTTTGTGTAAGTAAGGTCGGGTTTAGTCACGAACAATAACATACATACAATAGCATATTCTCGTAACTATTGCAATACCTGATCCTGTCGGCCATATGTGTTTTGGGTACGATAACCACCATAGGTCATCTTGTTGTAAGATACACTTGAATTCGATTTGTTTTGAGTTTCTCCTTTCTTTGATCTAGGCTATCTAGATTATCTTTGGGACCATTCTTGAAGACGACATTTGGAAACAATGATTTCTATTTTTCAGCTTTACTTGTCTTTATAACTACTATTATTTTCAGATGCTTTCGATTTTGAAAATTCTAAGAAACATATATGAAGTATTGGTATAATCCTACTCAGTGTTTCAAATTATTGCAAGAATACAATATAAGCCTCGCGTCCGAGTTTTAATTTGAGAACATATGCCATCAAAACCCACACGATACCTCGTTAAGATACTACAAATAGTCTCTCTATATGGTCCATATACTATAACAATTATGATATTAATGTTTACGTATGAGAAATTTGAGGACTCCCTTACAGGACCGTGTTACTACAAATAGCCTCTCTATATGGTCCATATACTATAACAATTATGATATTAATGTTTACGTATGAGACATTTGAGGACTCCCTTACAGGACCGTGTTACTGCAAATAGTCTCTCTCAAATGAAAACTGGCCTCCTTGCATCATTGTGCATCTCCAACGTTTTAAGTGACCGCCATAGAGTCAATGATCAATTAAGAGCACTCTTCAAGTTTGGAGTTGGGGCACTGATACGACTGTAGTAATGTGTAGACTAGTCCTCATTCATAACGCCGCCACCGCCTCGGTGGTGTATTGGTAGAGCACCCGCCTCGGGGGCTGGAGGTCACGGGTTTGATCCCCGACCGGGTCATATCAAGGACTTTAAAAATGGAAGGAATGGCTGTCCTCCTTTGCGCTCAGGGTTGCGGGTTAAGTGTTACGTCTGACTGGCTGGTGTCAGGATAAAAGGACAAATAGTACTGGTAATTTACCCAGGGAATGCCGTGATATAACTGAAAAACTGTTAAAAGCAGCCTAATCTTTTTTTTAATTTTTTTATAACATCGCCAGATATAATTGATCCACCTTCACCTGAAAATCTTCCTTCGGGACTTGGCAACCAGGGAATATACAGATCAGCCTGCACCTCCTTGCAGTCAGAGCACGATCTTCTCTGTGCGCAATCTAGTTGACAAATATCATGGGAGCCGTTATGATCAATCATCGACTTTACAATTATTCAATTTGATTGGTTGTTTACATTAATTTAAAAAACACCAATCGAAGGTCGTTTTTCTTGTGAAGTTATTTTGTCCTGCGTCGAAGATCATACGATACTTGATAGCGACATGGTCTATGTGGAAATGCAGCCGTTGCTTGGACAAGAATGTTATGATAAGCCAAGGAACACATGGTAAGGTGAACTGGCCGCCGTGATAGGACTTAACAACTTTGGAAAACGGTGTTTAACCCCAATTAATCAACTTATTAGATTTCTAAAACCTTAAAGGTTGCGGGTACTAATAATAATATTGTCATTAATGGGAAAAAATAGAGATACTGTGGAGCTAGGAATAGTTTGATCCGTCTTCAGAAGACCCTCATCGACGGACACCAACGGATGCTGACTCCGCTATGCTCCAACGTCACCCGTTGGATTTGTCACTATCGTTTCTCCGATTTGACAGAGCAGAATATAATAAGCATAAACCAATCGAAATGACACTTCCGTACGTGGAGACGCACATGAAAATGGCTGCATCCACGGATCTTAAATGTGCTTTTTGTTTATCGTTTCAAAAAACTAAACATTACAATGTATGTGCTCCTAAAACCAACATAGGTCAAATAATCACCCTGTTTTTAAAGTGGATCTATAGTAGCTTTTACTTTATAACGAGGGATCTGATTGGCTGTTTGGCGCATTACAACATGATACTGCATCCAACCAGAAACCATATTGGCTATCTACCAAAACGGCGAAACGGCCGTGAACAAACCCACGGGTGATATTGGAACATAAGGAAGTCAGCAATCGTAGGTGTCCGACGATGGAAGATCCTCTGATAATTAGGAAATTCTTGCATAAATACAATATAACCTACAGGGTGACGATGAGACAGTTGATTGTGCAGTCAGTGACACAGGTGTCTCATTACATCGCGGTTACAACCATCCACTCTACAACGAGAAACAACAGAAGGTAATCCACTGTCTTTATACGTTTAATCTAGTATGAAATACTTCTATACATGCAAATTATTGAATAGAGCTGAACACATTATTGCACTGGAAGAAAGTGCTCATTTCGAACAATTTCTCTATGTACAATGTTCAAGAGTCATCTGCTGCAGTTTGATAATAATAATAATAATAATAATTATAATAATAATAATAATATCTTTAGTTAATGAAGATTACATATTAAGATGTATTTTGATGTACAAAAACAATGATCACGTCTCTGCATATGGGGAAATGGTTAAAAATGACATTTGTTAAATGGTTTAAGCATTCAGATTTCTGTAGAATATTTCTTGCAATATAATTGAACTATTTTGCATTATTGTTGGAGAATTTCTTAATTTCAATGACTCTGCAGTAAAAGTCTTATAACATTTACGAACATGTTTACAGAATGAGCCGTCTCGCAAGAAGACAGACACTGTGGACTCTGCTTAAGTGTCGACCCTGATCAGCCTAAGCATGCCGCGCAGGCTAAACCGGACAGACACGTTTCCTCTCCTGTGGAATTTCTGTTTCAGGAATCACTACTCTATACCTCTATCCCCCTGATACGGAATGTGTCGGCCCGGATCATTCTGCGCGGATAGCGCAGGCTGATCCGGTCGATACATTACGCAGATGACATATTGTTGATTTTCTCGCGGGATGGCTCAGATAATGTTTTCGTATATCAAGATATTGTTTGAAAACCTGAGTTTGATCATAATATCTTACTTCTTTAAATTTGCCAGGTTGTCTCTTTTCGTCGTGAACTATATATATATATTAAAAAAATAATAACATTTTAACGACGTCTGGGTCCTATTTTTGTTTATAGGTCCACTACGGCGGCGATTCTGTATCTTCTTTTCCAGAAACTAGAAATGTACAAAAAAAAAACCTGCTTTTGATTGTATAATCAATACAAAAAATGGGCTCTATTATAACAGTTGTTGAAACTAAAGTGACTGGTTTATAAAAACTTGTTTAAAAAGCTACAGGTTCACAGTTAATTCATTATTGGTCTATAATACTACTCATACAAGAATATTTTCAAATATATTCTTTCTACGTATATCCTTAATGAGCCTTGTTGAATAAATTAAAAGTATGGCCCCTCTACGCGGTCACCTATGTAACTATATAAGATGCCAAACCCGAGGGTCGATTATCCCTCAAACCTCAAGTCATAACTGATTTTGTTTTCAGGCCGGACTCACCAATCTAGAGGTATTACATGTAGATGGTCGATTGTTCTGTCGTTTCACAAGACCCATTGAAATGTCAGTGTATGTAAATTACGGTCATACCGACAAACGCTCGTTCAATCTATCTGACGGGCATTATCTGATGTTGGCGTGGGGTCAACTTCATGCAGGTAGTAGATGTATTATTTTCTTCATTAACGGCTCATTCTATCAAAGAGATATATCGTGTTATCTTTCAAAACGGCTCCTCTTTGGAGTGAAACCTCCTTTAGAACAATAGTTCTCGCTTTCCAATGTATGACGAAAGTTAACCCTTTCCCTAATATAGACGCTTTCTGACGCCTCTGCAGCAGACGGCTTTTTGAAAACATTGTGATAAAAGAAGAAATTGCTCAAAACGAGCAATTTCTCCTTTTGCCGCAATGTTTTCCTCTTTTAGACATAGGTTATGCATTCAATTATAGAGATTATCTATTTTTTGACAAAATATGTTCAAAGTCGTCTGCTGCAGAATTGTCGTATGCAGGAAAGCATTAAATACAAAATCTGGAAATGGGAAGATGCTTTTTTGGGAGTGGATTGGAGTGGAATACAACTTTACTAGCGATTTCCCCTTTTCTGTCTAAAATGTTTTCAATGTCGTCTGCTTTAGATGTGTCAAACTGTGTTCCTATCAGGCAAAAGAAAAAATCTCTCTGGAACAACTGCATTTATTTGACTGTGCCCGTCATTTCACTGGAAAGGAGGGTCCACTGTATCCACTTAATATATGTATATAGAGTAAAAAAAGATTTATAGCAAAAATGAAAAAAAGACACTACATTGGTTTTAAACGTGCCAGTTTGTTTCTTGTTCCGGTATATTTCTTCGTTTCAAAATGTATATATATATATAAGTATAAATTCTCTCCAGGGCAGAGTTATAAGATACATATTCAAATCTAAATATTCATACAAATTCATTGGCATACGTGCAATAAGAACAGTATGCTCCTAGACTCTTGATCCCGGGGGTGATACAAGAGTATAAAAAAGGGTTATATCAACATAACGAATAGCAAATCCGGTATATTTCATAACATTAGCTCATTAAAACATTGTCGAAGGTTGTGAGCTCGAACCCCAGCTGGGCCAACATTCTTTCCGACGTTTGTCACAGTGACAAGCGTCATTCGTCTTTCACCAATTGGCGAAAAGTATGTTGTGTGGAGTACTGGTGTGAGCAAACTAGAAATCATATGAGTAGGTGAACTGGCCGCCGTAATATGACCGAACAATTGTTGAAAACGGCGTTAAACCCCCAAACAATCAAACATATAAGTAAATAATGAACAATGTCCCATTTTGTCACAATGTTTTCAAAAAGCGTCTGCTAAAGATGGGTCAGATCGCGTCTACATGTGGGAAAGGCTTAGGGAGAAAGATTCAAACAAGCTGCAAGCTTACCGATGAATCCTTGAAGTATGTTATTTAAAATGTGACAAGTCTTTGTACTAATTAATATCATATTAAATATTATATAATTTCAATCAATCTTTACTCTAAACCACGAATGCTCACGTAATAGGCAAGCATGTATGGTTCCTTTTTCGATCAACACGACTCAAATACGTATGCAAACTGAATGATAAATAATCACGTTTTTCATTCAAGGTTCCGATGTAATGTCCATTCACAAGGAACTGCCGGTTGTCACACACGCCAAGGTCAACCTAAGGGACAACCGTATTGTGCGTGGGTCATCGTTGCCCCTGGTCAGTCAGATACACGGTATGTATGAGTCAGAGATCTATATAATAGGCATTTAATGCTTATTTTACACTCAATCCCTATGATGTGTGTGCTCAAAAGAATCGTCCCAGTAAGACATTTTTTTGAGTACCTACAATATATGCTTTGGTTGAGTATTCGAGTAATAAGAGATATATTGTGGGGAAAAGACCACATTATCTCCCGAATTTAATACGCAAGGAACTGCCGGCTGTCACACACACACACACACACACACACACACACACACACACCAAGGTTAACGTAGGGGACAACAGTATAGTGCGCGGGTCATCGTCAGGAAAACGGTAAGTATGAGTCAGAGCTTAAGATAAGGGGTATCTTTCATGTTCCAAATTCCTTATTTGACACTCAAACCCTATGTCGTCTCAGTGATTACCAACACCATAAGGTTTGGTTGAGTCATTATGTACATGTAATACGATATATATTCTTTATCAAGTCCTTTGTGTATGTGAATGACAATGAAACAAAACCATGCCAGTAATCCGTAAACATCATACAAAAAATCACATAATGACGTAGAGCAAATACTTACCCTTAGCCTGTAATATAATCATATTTGCGAGCAATATCAGCTTGCACATTCAAGAAGCTAATCTTTGTATACATTATTCGCTAAATATGTTTGAACATGTATTTAGCAAAACACATTCTACAACAATGATGGCTTATTAGAACAAATAAATGGTGGTGGTACCAGATGTAGGTTTTCAAGGGGAGAGAGTAATTTACTATTTTATTTAAGACGCCTCGGTGGAGTGGTGTAAGAGCGTCCGCCTAAGGTGCGGGAGGTCGCGGGTTCGTTCCCCCCGGCCGGTTTAAACCAATTACTTTAAACATGGTAGTAATGGCTGCCCTCTTTGGGTTGCGGGTTTAGCATAACGACTGACTGATTGATTGATTTGATTTAACGCCGTTCTCAACAATGTGTTAGTAACATCACGGCGGCTAGCTCACCTACTCATGCTTTTCTCTCACACCAGTTCTTCACAAAACATAATAGACTGTTTGCCCATTGGTGAAAGACGAATATAGCATGTCACAGTCACTTTTGTCAAACGTCGGAAAGAATGTTGGCCGAGCTGGAATTCGAACTCACAACCCCTGGATTGACAGACCGCGTCGATACCGACGGAACTACCGGGGCTCGGCTACGACTTACTGACTTATGTCAATAATGAACCAGTATTATTGGTAACTAACCTTGGAAACGGCGTGTTATTCATGACTGAAACATTGTTAAAAGCGGCGTAAAACACCAATCAATTAAGTGATGCACAAAACATTAAAAAATATCAAAAATTAAAAAGACTATTGAATAAAGTTGAAAGAAACTGTTGCAAAAGTCGTCTGCTGCAATTGCGCCAAATCGCCTCTGTATGTTGGAAAGGGTTAAACCAATATTTTGATGTTAAACGGTCATTGCAGGCACATTGGTACTGGTCGCTTGGATCCTCATGGCTGGTATCGTCACAGTTTTACCGAGATATTTCAGACACGGTGTATGTGGTAAAACAATAATTGGAGTCAAGGCATGGTTTCAGGTAAGAGTTGTGCTTCAAATCGGTACATTCAACTGGTTCCTCGTTGGACATACATATATGACAACGTGTAGATGGCTAATCTCTCTCTGGATTTGATTGGACGTATAGCAGCCAATCAAGTTTAACGTTATAGATAAGCTTGGTGTTATTTCAAAGTGTAAACAAAATGTCAAATTACCGATGATTTGGATTTTTCGTTGCAAACAAAGCTAGTTTAAAGCAAAATTAACATGGTTAGAAAAATAAACTTACTTAACTGGATTAATTATGCTAGGTCTCCGTGTATCAGGAGCAATTAAAATGGAAATACGCTTGTGGTTTTACACACGGGGTATGGAAAGTCTCATCTGAAGTCTCGGATAATCCCGCGTGTAGAATTATTACCGTTTTGATTAGCTTGTACCGATCATTATATTAGGGGAGGTAACTAATCTAATCGGGACATTTTTATGAGTGTTCTTAATCAAGGGGAATAACCTTTTTCTTGATTATTTTTTTCATATTATAGTTATCTCCCTTTGATAATGAGTCTGCATTTTGACCGTGTCAAAACGATTGTGTTATTACAGAGACATATAAACACATGTCTCTGGTTATTACTATGTATGTAGTATTGCAGTAGATAGTTGCACAATTGCCGGAGTAAAATATGTATATTTACTTATGATATTGACTTTTTAAAATGCAATGATACATTCCTCAACATATATATTTCAAAATTATCACACAAGAATAACTTATCAATGTAAGTCATATTTCAAACACATTTAAAGAGAAATAACGCTTTATTTGCAGACTTATATACGCAATTAGTCTAACTCTAGGATATCTCGCCAACATGGTTATGTCGAAGTCTACATTAGTCATCTCTGCATGTTGATATGATAGTAAACATTTCAAAAGTTATGTTTAGCTTATAAGTTACTCCGTTTGATGTTATACTAATAAGATTTTCAACTGGATTATTCCTTATTTAACCTGTTGGACATCTTTCAATTTAACAGCTTCAAAATATTCTGCATCTTTAAATATAACAGCTTCCAAAATCTCCTCCAATGGTTAGTAGTGTCCTCGTGATATTTAGCTTATGTGTGGTAGCATTGTTAGGACTTGTTAACATTGGACGATACTAATATGTATTACGATTGCAGGGATAAGGATTTATTTGTTTACTCCAGGTGCATCGAGCTGTTGCTGTTTGTGTATGGGTTTTGACTGCTGCGAGCTTTGCTTTGATTTTTATTGTGTTTAAGAGAATTGCAGAGGTATGGACTTTCTATCATATAAAGTTTATTGTATCATTCATTTATATAATAATGTATTATTATAAACAAGTATATACAAGTAAAAAAAGGTAAACGGCATAACAAAAGAACGTGTTGTGTGCTGAAGCGTGTCTTATAAAGACCTGCAAGAGCACAATATATAATGCCATCTCTGTCAAATGGCACTTATTCGATCACGTGGTCACGACAAACACAGGTTTTACTTCCGTGATGATTGGTTCCACTTTCGTGGAAACAATGATAGAAAACTGCGGGATCAATTGGTTACATTTTCCTCCATGGCAAAGATTATAAGCCACCTTTAACAACACGGTGCGGCGCTGATACGACGTGTAATAACAGACGTGTTGTCTCGATGTAAGATCAATATGTATTTTCAATGAGTGAATACCAAGGAGTTGCATTAATGTTTTGAATGAAATATAGCCCGATCTAGCATGTGCCACTGCGTGGGAAAGTATTATTTGTTATTTCTGATCATCTTGTCCGCTAGCTCGGTTTTCGCGATTCGATTTCAACAAATCGGTTTAATCCCACAACGAGATCTGAAATTACTGAATCGTAACCGTAACTAGCTCCAATCCTTGAGCAAACCATGTAACGTAAACGTACGTCATTTTAAGAGTATCGACGGCTGACGTAATGTTGACACGTGCTTCATTTATATGGGAATTCCAATTAAAGTTCCATTATGACCAACCAGTATTGTGATTATCCTAGACTTTTACTTAGTCCAACAAGAGTCACAGTTGCATGTTAAATTGATTATCATATATCTAGAAAATAGGGTGAAGCTGATCTGAGACTGCGCAAGACGTACATATATACATTTATTACATACCTATCCAAATTTTGCATTGAAATTTAAGTGACATAAAATCAATATCAATTTTTAAAAAAATGATAACTAACACTGTGACGATAAGACTTTTAGTTTTTTTATATCATCACTAGTGATGATATCATTTTTGCCGGAACTACTTTTTTTAGATTTGGAACATCTTTGGAATTTAAAGTGGGTTTAATACTAGGAATTTAAAAAAAACTGAGACCGAAAACTAGGAAAATGACCTCACGTCAGCGGTTTTGACGTCATAACGCTAGTCATTTGGCGCCAAATAGAAGCAGCAGTATTTGGTTACGTAACATTCATACGCCTAAGGCCAAGTAATTTTTTTTTTATATGTTTCTTTAAAATAAAGGGGAGATTTATTCCAGATATATAATAAATAGAATAACTAACTGCATGTTTTTTTGATATCGAATTTATGTCACTCGGGAACAAAGGGGTAATTTGGTGTAAAGTCACTCAACCTACGGTTTCGTGATTTTAACCAAATTACCCCTTTTTTCCCTTGTCGAGCGTCATACTCGTTTCAGTCGACTCGTTACATAAAAACCATAACAAATAAGCACTCATGTAAGATCCTCTATATCTAATGGAATTGTCCACGTTATCGCTCATTATTTATTAGACTTTAAAATATTCAATGTCTGACTTGAAGGAGCAAATTAAAAGAGGACATATATGTAATGTGTAACTGTTGTATTCAATCGAACAGCATATTTTAACATTGACAATTCAATCAATCTCTATGTTTTTTTGTTTTTTTGTATTAACCCTTCGGGGGCATCCACTAAAGTTCTCCGTTCTCTTACCCAAAGAATCATAATCCAACTTTAATCAAACTTGGTTAAAATGTATTGGTCGTTATTTCTGGATATCTGATCGCTGAATATAAGTTGGAGTTATGGCTAATTAATAATTAGTGAAGTGAAAAGTTGCAGTTTAAACTGTGCTCGCTCTTATATTTATCAAGTATTTACCATTATTCATTATGCTTTTGTTGATGAAACGTTGTAAATTAAACTGTGCTCGCTATAACTTATCAAATCTTTACCAAACTTAGTCATTATGTTTTTGTGCATGACATTTTCTGCTTTTCTAGGCCCGTTATGAGGAATGATAATGAGCTTCATGAACCCATTTGCGGGACATCATATTGGAGATTCAACCGCGTTGTTTAAATCAGGGCCCCCACTCTTCATTGAACAGTGAAAGATTACTTGACATGTTATACATATTTTCAATGCTTTGAAATGTCCTTAAGATTGAAATATCATGCCGATAATCCTTGAATACATTTTAATGTTAGAATAATTTTACAAAATGTTTTCCAATAAAACGATCAAGGCAGACCAAGATTTGAATACACGTGTTATTTGCAAAATTGTCAGGGAATTGCATTATCTCAGGTAAGTTCATATCTTTGGTCCTTGAACATATCAAAATATCCTTGAAATATTCTCGAATTTCATTTCGAGAACAGAGTGGGAACAATGGAAATCGGACTTCGTTGTGAGCATATTGAGTTGAACCGCTATTTCTTATTGTTTACGTTTAGACTTCGGGTCCACATTCATACATTGGTATAGCTGTCATGGCCGCTTGCACGCTTCAAGTTTTAGCTGGAATGCTCCGACCGGGATTGGAATCTAAATTCAGACGAGTTTTTAACATCGGCCATTGGTTGATAGGAAAGTTAACTCATATTGCAGCAGGTATTGTATATGTAATCCTCGTAAAAAAGGCCTTATAGCAACTACTCAAGTAGTGCACCTGTCCTGTTT
This sequence comes from Serripes groenlandicus, assembly GCA_031761405.1. Lineage (NCBI taxonomy): Eukaryota > Metazoa > Mollusca > Bivalvia > Cardiida > Cardiidae > Serripes > Serripes groenlandicus. The sequence continues at coordinate 38,300 of JASEVX010000145.1, read as the reverse complement.
TATCAAAATGATCACAAATTACCAAGAGTTTTCAAAAATATGTAAAACCTTGATCAGACTTTGATGAAGCGCAGACAGTTCTTAGTCTTTGCTATTCGAAAGGGCAATGTTGTATATTTTTGCACTGACAGGCTCAGCTATGGCAACTTACAGTAAATTGGTGCTCAGTGCATATGTATAGCTCTGTCTGTCTGTCTGTCTGCCTGTTTGTCTTTCCCCCCCCCCTCTCTCTCTCTCTCTCTCTCTCTCTCTCTCTCTCTCTCTCTCTCTCTCTCTCTCTCTCTCTACTCTCTACCCCTTTCTCTCTCTTTCTCTGTCTCTCTCTCGCTCTCTGTCTTTGTCTCTGTCTCTGTCTCTCTTTTCTTTATGATATCTAGGCCACGTTTGAATATGGCAGATATTTAGCCATGAACTACGTTACTAGGTCAAAATTGAGAAAAAACTTGTGAATGCTCTAGAGGCTGCTTTTTCATCAGAATGTGTGTCTAAATGATAGATAATGGGTATATTAGATCGGATACAAGCATGGTCATGTAATAAGACGTTTTATTAAACGATTTCAAGAAATTTGTTCTTCTTGGACTAGTTTAATAAAACTTTATGAAATGACAACGAATGTCAGGTTCTTTTTATCACATGACGAAGCACAAAATCGGGTTTTCGCGGTCAGAAAATAGTCACAACATGCAATACTTAATAAAACTGTAAACTAATCACTAAACATTATTCGTATGACCGGTAATGGTCCCTTTACCTCGTCCATTTATCATGACGTTTGTGTTTACCGTACACACGTTCTCAGCCATTTTATAAACATTCGCGGATGAATACAAAAGTAGTGATTCGGTAATGTTATATTACACACGTTACAAATAAAGATATACGTAACGGGTATGTTAGATCAGATACAAGCATTGTCATGTGATAAAATATTTTTTTCAAAGAGGCACATGTATATCCGTACATATTTCACCAAAATTGTTTTCAATTGTATATCAAAGAAGACACATTTCGATGGCGTAATGCAAAACTTGTAATAAGATGTAGTTACACTCGTTTTGCATGAAGTCCGCGATTTGTATATTGGAAAGGGTTAAATTTCACTTACATTGTCATTCTAGCGGTGACGTTATTTTTTGCCTACGAGCAAGACGTTATCCCCGCACCACAAAGACGGTTTGGTTATACAGTCCTGGGTGTGTGGCTGGGACATCAGTTGTTATGGGAACTGTTCCTCGAGGTGTACCAACGATGTCATACAGATAAACATGGTAGGTACTTGTGCGTGATGTCGGGAAGATACAGTAAATTTAAATGAATATATATATAAATACAGTAGACTCGCGACATCTGGAAAATGTGATTCTTTAAAAACATCGTAAAATTGAACCATTTCCAGAAACAAATCTGGTTTTGGGAAACTGAGTTATAACAAAAATAAGGAACATTGTTCCAAAATCCTTATTTGACACTCAAACCCTATTATTTTGAGTACCAACAACATATAGGGTTTGGTTGAGTCATAAGAGAAATCTTATTTTCGATGACTTGCTTTTCAAAATAAACACTGAAAAGAATTAATTACGAAGTTGAGTGACAAAACACAAATGAATTTAGTACCCTAAATAAAAGCAAGAGTGTAAATCATTTATGGAAATGAAGTAAAGGTAAATTAAAGATAAGTCCAGGTCGCTATTGGCTTTGACTGATCGTGAGAGCCCTCGTACTCGTTTTGTTTGTATAGAAGACAGTAGAAATGGGAAGTTATCTCGCCGTCAGTCTCTAGCCTTTGTATTTGTTGATATGCCTGCTTGATGAAGGGCAATGCACAAACGAGTAATGGTTACCTATACAGTATGCACATTGACCTGACATGGTGACTGATAGGTCATTGCACACTATATAATTATATTAACACCCAGCCCCGTTTGCCTACAAAAAGACGCTTTCCGACGATTCTCGCCTCTGCAGCAGTCGACTTTTAATAACATTGTGGCAAAAGTAAAAAATTATCCTTTTGCGACAATGATTTCAACGGTATTCAATAATCGTTCTTTCATTTATAGAGAGTTTCCTTATTTTTGAGAAAGTATTTTCAATGTCGTCTTTTGCAGATTTGTTGAATGTAGGAAAGTTTAAAACCGAATTTGCTACATAGTCAACCATTGAAAATCCAATATACAAGTAGTATACAAGTGTATATGTTTATACGGCGAACAAGAAAAACGAAACTTAGTGTATTTGCCCCTAGTTTAGATCAAGACCAACCTGCACATCAGCGCAGGTTTGATCTTGATCTGCACTGTTTGCCAATTAAACACAAACTATCCCAAGTTACTTCTAACAACCCGGTAGCTCAGTCGGTAACGACGCGGGCTGTCAATTAAGTATGTAACCCTTTCCAGCATACATACGCTATCTCTGTAGCAGACGACTTTTGTAAACAATTTGCCAAAAGGAGAAATTAACAATTTCTCCTTTTATCACAATATTTCAACTCTATCCAATCATCATAATTATTTTCATATGTAGGGATTTTCCTTACTTTTGCCTGGATGTTTGTCAAAGACGTCTGCCTGCAGAGTTGGTGTATGTGGGAAAGGGTTAAACGTTGGTGTGCCTTTTCCGTGCCTCTGCTCATGTGTTGCCCTTTCCGAACAAAACTGTTACCGTAATAACGTAATGGAAATACACATGGGACCTGATATTTGGTGTTGGTGACGTTGACAATGACAGTGATAATTAGTTATTGAAAGTATTTAGGTCACCGGCCTATAATACAAAGTGTTTTATTTAATTAACATTATGAAGCTGAGAATGATGTCCTTATCAATTTTTCTTTAACATATAAATGAACTATTTATACATCAGGATTGTCGTTATTGAGCGATGAATAAAAGTTACTAATGTTGGTGTTTCTTGTATACCAGTTGAATACAAATAAGTTTCTTATTTCATCATACTGTTATCAATGACATAAAACACGAAGTTCACATTCAATAGACCTACGTAATGACAACGAACTTACGATTGAAATGCTTATCGGATAATATAATACTTTTAATGTTGTATCATGTTGTTCTTAAAAAAATCAACCAATTATGATGATTAGTTTTAATTGTCTCTGCGCTAAGAGATCACATAAAAGTATATGGCAGTGAAATATGTCAGTTTTTAACACCAGTCAATACAATTAACTTTTAAAATTCGCTGGTCCGAAAATCTTAACCTTTTGGTAATGTTATAATTACATGTACATTTACACTGACCAAACGCAATTGTTCGCTGGTCCGAGCCGAAGGTTATTGGCCAGGGGGTCCAATGTCACAATCCTTTCTTAGTGCTTAGTAATACTTAAACAATTAAAAGCATTTTTCATCATTTTTGTTTTTCCCTAATAAAAATTCCTTAATATTTCATTTCTTAACATGTATTGTTAGGCATTAAGGTACTTTAATACATTCCACAATTTATTTTTATTTTTTTAAATATAAGGAAAACGCAAATGATGAAACTTGCTTTTAAGTAAGTATTTAAGTGTTACTGAACGCTTCGTATGGGGGTGCAATTAGACCAAGGGTTCTTAGGACCACTGCTAATTTTACAATCGCAACAGTTGTTTGGCCATATCCGTGTGAGTACTAAATGCATGAGGACAGTGATGACTCTTGTGATACGTTATGTATGCACAGACTCACATGAGTCTCCACTTTCCTCCACTTTCCTCCAGATGAAACAAGACCCCGTATTGCCAGGCTCAATGATATAACTGAAACTTAACATTTACTTTGCAACAGACGACTTTTTAAAAAATCTTGGTGAAAGAAGAAATTGCTGATAATGAGCAATTTCTCATTTAGTCACATTATTTTCAACCTTATTAATTAATTGTACTTTTATATAATGAGATATTCATATAATTACCTAGATGTATCTAAACTTTAAAATCATCTGCTGCTTTCTATGTGATGGAAAGGGTTAATATTCCTTCTTTTCTTTAACATTTGGGCTTACTGTGTAGCTTCTTGACATTTACAAAAACAACGCATATTAAGAAAAAGAAAATAAGCGATATATCTGAAATTAAAATGTCTTTTCAATTCAGAGAAATATGCCATTTCTTATGGAACCCACAAAGGCGAACTGAGTATTGAACATCCGGAGACTAGCCAAGCAGACGACGGTTCGAAAACCGGAAACACAGTCCTGTTCTTTTTGTACGTGATCGGCCTACTGGCGATTGTAGGAGCTGCTGTGTCGTCTATATTCTTATTCTAAATAGCCTAATAAGTTCGACCTTCAAGTAACTTATACCATTGTTATAGTTGTATGCGTAAATGAGTTACTTCTAGCGGCGATCTCGTGGTCTTAATGACACACCGCTTTGACGTCATTTTAAGTTACTTTGAATTGAGATTGTTTGGTATTTTACGCCGCTTTTAACTTTTGTTCAGTTATATCACTGCGTTTCCTGAGTGTTATTAGTACTACTGGTCCATTTATTCGTAATGCTTTACTCTGCAACCCTGAGCGTCAAGGATGGCAGCCATTACTACTATTTTTAAAGTATTGGGTATGTCCCGTCCGGTGATCGAACTCACCACATCCCACACTCGAGGCGGACGCTCTACCACTACACCACTGAGGCGTTAAATAATGCCAAACCATGGAGACTCGAAATCGCTCTTCATATGTTTATGAACAGAAGGTCTAAAACCCGTGTAACTTGTAACGGACCCTTCACGGCGTCACGCCATCGTGGGTCATCCATCCCAACATTACAAACGATGTCCGTTGTTTAACCCTTTCCCACACACAACAGATCTGAAGCCGACGACATTGAAAATATCTAGACAAACATATGAACACAATCTCTTTGCCGGAATAAAAGTATAATTGTCAAAGAGAGTTGCAAGCATTGTGGCAAATGGAAAAATTACTCATTATAAGCAAACTCATTATAAGCAACTCCGTTTGTCACACTATCTTCAAAAGTCGTCTGATGCGAATGCGTCTGAAATCGTCTATATATTGGAAAGGGTTAACCTCGAGAAAACAGCAGACCAATCTACACACGTCGCTATAAAAGCCGGCTTCTATAGTTTTAAAAAACATGGATAAGTCAAAGAAAATAGCTGCTCGCCAAATAGATCAAATTTGCTTGATACTTACTGAAATGTAAATCATTTTTTAAAGATCATTTCTGGAAGTATTATAGATTTTTGTACGCAGAAATGGTATGCCGACGTAAATAATTCTCTGAAGGCGTTATATTATTAATACTTTCAGTCGTACTTAAAATGTCCTTATGGTTGAAAAGGGTGGTCACTTATCGATAAAAGAGATATTGCCAAATGTGTAATGGTTTTGAACAACTTAGGAAAACATTTTTTGAAACATCATTGCTAAGAAAAAGAAATCATTGTCTATTTTATATTATTCTAAAACCCAAAAAATAAATCAATAATCTTTAAAATTTCTGCGTTCTTTATAAAGGCATTCGAACTACGTTAACCCTTAAAATAAGAACTTTCATTAGCGACTTTATAGTGGCATTCTGACAGTGTGTCCATTGTTTTATGCAACTGGGCGTCCAGGGTTCGATGCCATGTCAAGTTGGGGCGCCCGTCGACAAGGCACATTTCCTAGCATAGAACTGCTTTGTTTACTTCATGAACAAGTTAAATGTCGTCGTGATATATCTTAAATAGTGTTAGAAATGCCATAAAACACAATACATTAAACAAACGGTCATCAATAAAATCGAGTGCGGCCGTTTTTCACAGTAATGTAAACACTCCCGACCGAATTATGAATAATTAATCTCTAGTCAGTTACTTGTGACATATTGAAAAGAACAAAAGGTGAAACACAACTGTGTATATATTGTAGGGATGTATAAAATAAATAACGTGTAAAAAGAAGCCGTAGACAGCTCACCTTTTGGAATTAATGTACACGCCGGCATCTGTGTTTATAATGCTAGTCCCGTTGACGCGACACGGTCGAAAACGATCGTACAACCATTTCAAACCTGCTGCAGCGAGTGAAGGTCAACGCGACACCATTTCAAACAGTTTACAATTCGAGTAGCGCGAAAAAGGATAGCAGACATGTTGGCATTGCCTGTTTAAGTCATTTAAATAAATAACGTGTAAAAAGAAGCCGTAGACAGCTCACCTTTTTGAATTAATGTACACGCCGGTGTCTGTGTTTAAAATGCTAGTCCCGTTGACGCGACACAGTCGAAAACGATCGTACAACCGTTTTAAACCTGCTGCAGCGAGTGAAGGTCAACGCGATACTATTTCAAAAGTTAACAATTAGAGTAGCGGGAAATAGGATAGCAGAGACGGTGGCATTGCGTGTTTAAGACATATAAATAAATAACGTGTAAAAAGAAGCCGTAGACAGCTCAGCTTATGGAATTAATGTAAACGCCGGCGTCTGTGTTTAAAATGCTAGTCCCTTTGACGCGACACGGTCAAAAAAGATCTTACAATCGTTTCAAACCTGCTGCAGCGAGTGAAGGTCAACGCGATACCATTTCAAAAGTTTACAATAAGAGTAGCGGGAACAAGGATAGCAAACATGGTGGCATTGCGTGTTTATGACATGTAAATAAATAACGTGTAAAAAGAAGCCGTAGACCGCTCACACCTTTTGGAATTAATGTACACGCCGGCGTCTGTGTTTAAAATGCTAGTCCCGTTGATGCGAGACGGTCGAAAACGATCGCACAATCGTTTCAAACCTGCTGCAGCGAGTGAAGGTCAACGCGACACCATTTCAAACAGTTTACAATTGGAGTAGCGGGAAAAAAGATAGCAGAGATGGTGGCATTGCGTGTTTAAGACATGTAAATAAATAACGTGAAAAAGAAGCCGTAGACAGCTCACCTTTTTGAATTAATGTACACGCCGGTGTCTGTGTTTAAGATGCTAGTCCCGTTGACGCGACACGGTCGAAAACGATCGTACAACCGTTTCAAACCTGCTGCAGCGAGTGAAGGTCAACGCGATACCATTTCAAACAGTTTACACTTCGAGTAGCGGGAAAAAGGACGACAGACATGGCGGCATTTCGTGTTTAAGACATGTAAATAAATAACGTGTAAAACGAAGTCGTAGACAGCTCACCTTTTGGAATTAATGTACACGCCGGCATCTGTGTTTAAAATGCTAGTCCCGTTGACGCGACACGGTCGAAAACGATCGTACAACCGTTTCAAACCTGCTGCAGCGAGTGAAGTTCAACGCGACACCATTTCAAACAGTTTACAATTCGAGCAGCGGGAAAAAAGATAGAAGACATGGCGGCATTGCGTGTTTAATACATGTAAATAAATAATGTGAAAAAAGAAGCCGTAGACAGCTCACCTTTTGGAATTAATGTACACGCCGGCGTCCGTGTTTAATATGCTAGTCCCGTTGACGCGACACGGTCGAAAACGATCGTACAACCGTTTCAAACCTGCTGCAGCGAGTGAAGGTCAACGCGACACCATTTCAAACAGTTTACAATTCGAGCAGCGGGAAAAAAGATAGAAGACATGGCGGCATTGCGTGTTTAAGACATGTAAATAAATAACGTGAAAAAAGAAGCCGTCAACAGGTCACCTTTTGGAATTAATGTGCGTCTGTGTTTAAAATGTTAGTCCCGTTGACGTGACATGGTCGATACGATCGTACTACCGTTAATCAAATCACTGAAAGTGCTGTGGGACGGTACCTATTGTATTAGGGGAAAAAAGATGGTCAACTGTTTGGAAAGTTACAAAACAAGTCACATAATTTCAAAAATGTAAACAAAAAAGAAGAAATGCATACCGTTCAAATATTTATTTAAGACAGGGTTAACCATATTTCCAGAGATCTATAATTAAACTCTTGAACTGTAGACGGTAGATACAGTTAGATAAACAAACACATTTGTGATAGATAATTTATCACATGGATAAACTCTACACAGATGATTTGAAAATGTTTAACTAAAGATATTGGTATATCTGTATTGATGAAACTAAAAGTATTGATGTGTGAGGAAAACATTGAGAAAACTGTCGAAATTTCTCATACCATCCATCTGTTGAAGATTAGACAACATGTGTCTGTAGTGTAGAAAGGGTATTATAGTACCAGTAGCAAAGCTATTTATTATCTATAGTATCTAAAGAATCAACTTAATGTTAACACTCTTAGTCACCCAAGGAACATTTGAGAGAAATGTGGTGACCAGAGTGTTTACAAGATATTTCTCAATATTGGCCTAGTGACCTAGTTTTTAACCAGACCATATTCGAACTTAGCCTAGATATCATCAAGATAAACATTCTGGTAAAGTTTCATCATGCTAGAGTTAAAAACATGGCTTCCAGAGCATTAACAAATTGTTTCTTAAATTTGATCAAGGGACCTAATTTTTGACTCAACATGACCAATGTCTAAATTGGCCTGTATATCGTCAAGAAAAACTGTCTGACAAAGTTTCAAGCCGCTAGAGTCAAAAGTGTGGTCTCTTAAGTGTTAAATCAAGATTGTCCTACAACTTGGCATAGTGACCTAATTTTTGAACAAACATTAACCATATTCAAACTAAATTTAATAAAAACAATCATTCTGACAAAGTTTCAGCATGCTCAAGCTAAAAGTGCAGCTTTCAGAGTCTTAACAAGATTTTCCTCCTACTTGGCTTAGTGCCCTAATGTTTTATCCAAAATAACCAATATTTGAAATTGGCCTATCATAAAGACAAACTTTCTGACAAGGTTTCAAACTGCTCAATACAAAAATGCAGTGTCTATAGTGTTAACAAGATTTCTAACATTTCTACAGTGTTTGGCTAAGTGACCTAGTTCTTTACTGGATCTGACACATATTCGAACTTAGGCTAGATATCATACAAGCAAATATTCTGAGGAAGTTTCAACATGCTCAAGTAAAAAATGCCGCTTCCAGAGTGTTAACCCTTTCCCTCATATAGACGCCTTCTGACGCCTCTACAACAGTCGGCTTTTTGAAAACATAGTGACAAAAAAATAAATTGCTCAAAACGAGCAATTTCTCCTTTTGCCACAATGTTTTCCACTTTTAGTCATAGGTTATCCATTCAATTATAGAGATTTTCTAAATGTTGACAAAATATGTTCAAAGTCATCTGCTGCAGAATTGTCGTATGAGGGAAAGGGTTAACTAGATTTTCCTTTAATTTGAGCAGTCCTGTGAGCAAACCAACATTGTGGACTCTGCGTAAAGTATTGATCCGGATCAGCCTCAGAATGCCACACAGGCTTACAAGGATAGACACATTTTACCTGTGGATTTTCTGTCAAATTGACCTGTAACTTAACCAAACAATGTCCAATTCTCTTATACAACCAAAATACATCAAAATTTATAATTCTTACCCCAAAAAATAGGCTACACTCAGCATATTTAGTATACAATGAGAAGAAGGGTATTAGATGAGGAAGTTTTCCAAGTCTCAAAGTATTAGGTAATAAAATAGTTTGATTGATTAATTGGGGTTTAACACCATTTTCATCAATCTTTCAGTCATATCACGGCAGCCAGTTCAACTACTCATATGTTTCTTGGCTTTCTCATACCAGTACTTCACACAACATTCTTTCCAAGCAACTGGCTGCTTTTCCACATAGTCTGAAAGCCCATTGGTGGTAGTCACGTCAAATGTCAAAAGGAATGTAGGCCAAGCTGAGGTTCGAACTCACAACCCCTGGATTAACAGCCTGTGTCTCTACTGACTGAGCTACGGTAAACTGAGTAATAAAATAGGAAACATGCTGTACCAAAGTGGGCTTGCAAAGATATTTTCAAAGTTGTCTGCTGTAGATTGGTTTAAATTTGGGTAAAGTTTTTTTAAAAAGAGCCAAATCAACAGGTCAAAATGTACAGTTTTGTTAAAATATTCAAACTTTTCTTCCCATTACTATGTTCAACAATTGAAAAATTGGGGACATATTTTGTCAATGAAAATTCTGTTGCATGATGAGTACATATCAACTTGAATATACATAGAAAAATATAGTAAACTGACCTTTGAATGTATATAGGCTGTAGACAATAATGATGCAACAGAAAATCTTTAAACTTTATGTCATAAGTTAAATCTCATAATGTGCTTTTTCCTTTTGTGATCAATAATTTCATTGTGAAATTAATTCTTCTTATGTACATGTACCAGTACTCTCTGGAATCTAGACAGAGAAAGCTTTTGATCAGATTTAAAAAACAAAAGGCCCAAGAGGGCCAGTATTGCTCCACGGCCATTAGGCAAAAATTAAATCTCCAAACAGCCCTGCCCCCTGATGGCCATCCTAGAAACATTTGTACAAAATTATTTGAAAATCAGCCTGACACTTTCGGAGGAGAAGATTCTTTGAGTTTTCACTATAGCCATATAAGGCAAAATAGCCCCACCCTCTGACGGCCATGTTTTTCGACTAATCAACATGGCTTGAAGGAATCTGATAGAGGGTCTCTCAAGGAACATTTCTACAAAATTATTTTGGTAAAGATATTTTAAGTTTTCATTATAGCCATATACAGCAAAATAGCCCCGACCCCCTGGCGACTATGTTTTTCGTCCAATGAACTTGGCTTGAAGGAATCCGATAGAGGGTCACCCAAGGAACATTTCTACACAATTATTAGAAAATCGACCTGACACTTTCCTCGGAGAAGATTTTTTTAAGTTTTCACTATTTATTTTTTTTCGGTTGCCATGGAAACCAGAATTTTGCATGGATCTAAAAAATATCCAAACAATATGAAGGAATTTAGGAGAGGACATTGAGAGGACGCTTCCTAGGAAGTTTCATTTCAATTGGCCAAGTGGTTAGGGAGAAGAAGTTGTTTGAAGCAAAAAGTTAACGCATGCACGACGGACAATTCGCCATGACATAAGCTCGACTGGCTTTCAGCCAGTGGAGCTAATTATAATATTTCAATCACCCTTTCCCTCAAATAGACACTTTCTGACGCCTCTGCAGCAGACGGCTTTTTGAAAACATGGAAGCAGAGGAAGAAATTGCTCCATACAAGCAATTTCTCCTTTTGTCACAATGCTTTTTACTCTTGCCTCTTACTATTGACAAATGCTAGTTTAACTTACAGTTTAACTTTTAAATTTTACATCTTTGGTCATTTAACAAAACAAATGATCCCCCTGTGTGACACAATATGTTGACAAATGCTAGTTAACTTACAGTTTAACTTTTAAATTTTACATCTTTGGTCATTTAACAAAACAAATGATCCCCCTGTGTGACACAATATGTAGTTCAAAATTATCTACTTAATGTTAGTTATCATGTAGAAGTGTCATCTCTGTATTATAGCTCAAAATGATTTACTTGAATGTCTTGTTCATAGTAATTAGTTAATTACACAGTTATCTTCCTGTATTATAGTAAACAAAAACAGATCACATTGTGCATCCTTGATTCGTATTTGTGTCGTTTACATCTAGCCTAGATATTTGTTCTTTCATTACGTTATTGTTTTCTGAGTTACCTTTACAGAATAAACACTTTCATCCAGAATACTTGTCACAACGACTCGCTGCTTTTACCAGCTTTGAAGAATGTAATTAACGTCGTTTTGTTTTTGTTTTCTACCCGTCTTGTTGCGTCCATGACTTGCCATTTGTCTTTTATTTCTCTGATTCAACTAAAAACCAAACCGGAAATAACAGTTAATATACCCCAACTTTTCCAATACATAAAGGTTGGTTGTAAAAATGTCCCATACACTGACATTATGAATCTTCTTCACAAGTAATGTTGCGTATTGTGCATTATATAACCTGTTAACATTTCCATGATCTGAAACGAAACAAATATACATACAGTTACTGATTGCACAATAAAAATAAAATCAAGATGTGTATAGTTGTATACATGTCTGTGCAAAACCATTTTTTATCAATATATACGTATGCTATGATTTGAATAATAAAATAGTCTGTTTATAATATATACTTTACAATTATTGATCTGCATTAAGTTATTTGGGGTTATAATGCATCTGTATCCAGTGAAGACTCAGAGGAGCCTATGTATCATATTATGCAGTCTCACCAGTCTTAACTGACCATGTATACATGTAATTTAGACCTAGAAACAGTGTAGCCTCACTACTTTTATGTCAATATAACATTATAAATGACGCCAAGGCACAGTGTCAGTTAGACATGGATTCACTAGACAAATTATAACATAGCGTACACAAACTTGATACAAATATACATGTGTTTTTGTGCGCTAATTGAATAACATTTTTGGCAAAGCATCATGCATATGCTCCATCTAAGTATAGACAAAATCTGGAAAATTCATTTATAAATATATATTGTATTTCTTCATTTTTTTCAATAATAAAACCTGTATACATAATATCATCATTCAATACAAATAATTGTACACACTTAAGTTTGAAAGCAGTTTTCACATCACTTAACCACTTTCGTCTCCTAATTTCTTAAATGAGCCTAAATAGTGTATACATACAAGAACGATTATACACTTGTACAATATATCAGAGACCTAAATAGAAATATATAAAATAATAGAATGTATATATATGTCTCTGAATATATGTACGAAGTCTCCGAAGTCCTTCATTTTTTATTTTTTATTTTCCTTCATATGCCACCCTTTTTAAATAATTAACAGATGTCAGATGATGAAACGGAAAAGCGAATGTCTACAGGAATTGGGCTATTTTCAGACATACGTGTACATGAAATACATGTGAGCTTATTTTCATATCCGGTTACGATACAGCACAGGGCGAAAATAAAAATAAAAAAGTTTTCCACTCCAAATTACAGTTTAATTGACAGACCTACCTCGAACGTTTTACGTATTGATGACAAAATGAACATTTTAGGCGTGCATACATTTCTTTCCTGTCAGTCTTCCTCAATATAAAACTGCATGTGTCTTTCCTCCACAAAAACAATAACAATCTATCGACAGCGCAGCTTGTCAGATTTCTACTTTCATTTCGAACGGAAGTTGCAAGTTTTCCTTCGCAGAGTTGTCGTTCCTTACCATCTTCTTTCAGTAAAATGAATCGATTGGCTAGATAATTAGTTGGGAGATAGTTTTTCATCGAAGCGTTTAGAGTTAGGGGTGTTAGGCATTATTGTTAATACTACCAAACATCCACGAAACCACTCGTGACAGCCAGTTGTTTTCGTGAGCCGATTCTATTTATTTATATGCGTTAGCCTATGCCACTCTGTAATTTTTCTATTTTGCGATGATAAATACAAAAACACTATTACAAACTGTTAAAATGTATTGTTATATGTTCGTGCATGTACTATTTTAAAAGTTAATAATTATGAAAAATTAGGGTTATATGGGTTTTATAGTCATATAAAACGTTGTTTTCGTAGCAGCCAAGTTGTTTTCGTGAGCCGGTTCTATTTATTTATGTGCGTTTTAGCCTATGCCACTCAGTAATTTTTCTATTTCACGATAATAAGTACAAACAACTTTTACAAACTGTTAAAATGTATTGTAGTATGATCGTAAAAGTGCTATTAGGTTAATAAATATGAAATAAATATGGTTATATTGGTTTAATAGTCATGTATAAAGTTGTTTTCGTGACAGCCAAGTTGTTTTCGTGAGCCGATTCGATTTATTTATATGCGTTTTAGCCTAGGCCTCTCTGCAATTGTACTATTTCGCGATAATAAGTACAAAAACACTATTACAAACTGTTAAAATGTATTGTAATATGTTCTTGAATGTGCTATTATGTTAATAAATTTGAAAAATTATGGTTATATGGACTTTAAAGTCATATATAAAGTTATTTTCGTAACATCCATGTTGTTTTCGCAATCTAGCTATACCGCAACATGTCACGTGAAATTGGTATATATTCATACATTAATTATGAATATATTTATTCAAACTTCAACTCAATATTGTTAACGTTCTACTTCAACTTTCAACCACTAATGCTTCCTTTTTACAGTCTTTTTTCAATATTCAGATATCTTGATTCACCAAGGTTTTCGAAAATGCAGTTTTATTGCCTGATAATTGACACTACTTTTTTGTTGACGGTTAAAAAAATCCCTCTTTTTCGGCTCCCAGCTTTACACTGTCGTTCTGTTTATAGTCGGGGAGCCAATTGTTGTACGATTTCTCAAAATGCACATGACTATAGACAGTACCCTTACGGGTACCGTCCAAAAACCTGCTGCAACGAGTGAAGGTCAACGCAATACAAGTTCAAACAGTTTAAAATTAGAGTAGCGGGAACAAGGATAGCAGACATGGTGACATTGCGTGTTTAAGACAGCTCACCTTTTGGAATTAATGTAGTCGCCGGCGTCCGTGTTTAAAATGCTAGTCCCGTTGACGCGACACGGTCGAAAACGATCGTACAACCGTTTCAAACCTGCTGCAGCGAGTGAAGATCAACGCAATACCATTTCAAACAGTTTACAATTAGAGTAGCGGGAAAAAGCTAGCAGACATGGTGGCATTGCGTAAGACATGTACATAAATGAAGTGTAAAAAGAAGCCGTAGACAGCTCACTTTTTAGAAATAATGTACACGCCGGCGTCTGTGTTTAAAATGCTAGTCCCGTTGACGCGACACGGTCGAAAACGATCGTACAAGCGTTTCAAACCTGCTGCAGCGAGTGAGAGTCAACGCGATACCATTTCAAACAGTTTACAATTCGAGTATCGGGAAAAAGGATAGCAGACATGGTGACATTGCGTGTTTTAAGACATGTAAATAAATAAGGGTAAAAATAAGCCGCAGCCAGCTCACCTTTTGGAATTAATGTACACGCCGGCGTCTGTGTTTAAAATGCTAGTCCCGTTGACGCAACACGGTTGAAAACGATCGTACAACCGTTTCAAACCTGCTGCAGCGAGTGAAGATCAACGCGATACCATTTCAAACAGTTTACAATTAGAGTAGCGGCAAAAAGGCTAGCAGACATGGTGGCATTTCGTAAGAGATGTACATAAATGAAATGTAAAAAGAAGCCGTAGACAGCTCAATTTTTGGAAATAATGTGCACGCCGGCGTCTGTGTTTAAAATGCTAATCCCGTTGACGCAAAACGGTCGAAAAAGATCGTACAAGCGTTTCAAACCTGCTGCAGCGAGTGAAGGTCAACGCGATACCATTTCAAACAGTTTACAATTCGAGTATCGGGAAAAAGGATAGCAGACAAGGTGGCATTGCGTGTTTAAGACATGTAAATAAATAACGTGTACAAAGAAGCCGTAGACAGCTCACCTTTTGGAATTAATGTGCACGCCGGCGTCTGTGTTTAAAATGCTAATCCCGTTGACGCAAAACGGTCGAAAAAGATCGTACAACCGTTTCAAACCTGCTGCAGCGAGTGAAGGTCAACGCGATACCATTTCAAACAGTTTACAATTCGAGTATCGGGAAAAAGGATAGCAGACATGGTGACATTGCGTGTTTTAAGACATGTAAATAAATAACGTGTAAAACGAAGCCGTAGACAGGTCACCTTTTGGAATAAACGTACACGCCGGCGTCTGTTTTTAAAATGCTAGTCCCGTTAACGCGACATGGTCGAAAACGATCGTACAACCGTTTCAAACCTGCTGCAGCGAATGAAGGTAAACGCGATACCATTTCAAACAGTTTACAATTAGGATAGCGGGAACAAGGATAGCAGACATAGTGACATTGCGTGTTTAAGACATTTAAATAAATAACGTGTAAAAGGAAGCCGTAGACAGCTCACTTTTTGGTTATAACGTACAAGCCGGCGTCTGTGTTTAAAATGCTAGTCCCGTTGAAGTGACACGGTCGAAAACGATCTTACAACCGTTTCAAACCTGCTGCAGCGAGTGAAGGTCAACGTGATACCATTTCAAAAGTTTACAATAAGAGTAGCGGTAAAAAGGATAGCAAACATAGTGGCATTGCGCGTTTAAAGACATGTAAATAAATAACGTGTAAAAAGAAGCCGTAGACAGCTCACCTTTTGGAATTAATGTACACGCCGGCGTCTGTGTTTAAAATGCTAGTCGCATTGACGCGACACGGTCGAAAACGATAGTACAACCGTATAAAACCTGCTGCAGCGAGTGAAGGTCAACGCGATACCATTTCAAACAGTTTACAATTCCAGTGGCGGGAAAAAGGGTTGCAGATAAGGTGGCATTGCGTGTTTAAGACATGTAAATAAAAAACGTGTAAAAAGAAGCCGTAGACAGCTCACCTTTTGGAATTAATGTTCACGCCGGCATCTGTGTTAAAATTGCTAGTCCCGTTGACGCGACACGATCGAAAACGATCGTACAACCGTTTCAAACCTGCTGCAGCGAGTGAAGGTCAGCGCGATACCATCTCAAACAGTTTACAATTAGAGTAGCGTGAAAATGTATAGCAGACATGTTGGTATTGCGTGTTTAAGACATGTAAATAAATAACGTGTAAAAAGAAGCCGTAGACAGCTCACCTTTTGGAATTAATGTACACGCCGGCGTCTGAGTTTAAAATGCTAGTCCCGTTAACGTGACACGGTCGAAAACGATCGTACAACCGTTTCAAACCTGCTGCAGCGAGTGAAGGTCAACGAGACAACATTTCAAACAGTTTACAATTCGAGCAGCGGCAAAAAGAATAGCAGACATGGTGGCATTGCGTGTTTAAGACATGTAAATAAATAACGTGTAAAAAGAAGCCGTAGAAAGCTCGTTTTTTGAAATTAATGTACAAGCTGGCGTCTGTGTTTAAAATGCTAGTACCATTGACGCGACATGGTCGAAAACGATCGTACAACCATTTCAAACCTGCTGCAGCGAGTGAAGGTCAACGCGACACCATTTCATACAGTTTACAATTTGAGTAGCGGGAAAACAGATAGAAGACATGACGGCATTGCGTGTTTAAGGCATGTAAATAAATAACGTGTAAAAAGAAGCCGTAGACGGCTCACCTTTTGGAATTAATGTACACGACGGCGTCTGTGTTTAAAATGCTAGTCCCGTTGACGCGACATGGTCGAAAACGATCGTACAAGCGTTTCAAACCTGCTGCAGCGAGTGAAGGTCAACGCGACACCATTTCATACAGTTTACAATTTGAGTAGCGGGAAAACAGATAGAAGACATGACGGCATTGCGTGTTTAAGACATGTAAAGAAATAACGTGTAAAAAGAAGCCGTAGACAGCTCACCTTTTGGAATTAATGTACACGACGGCCTCTGTGTTTTAAATGCTAGTCCCGTTGACGCGACACGGTCGAAAACGATCGTACAAGCGTTTCAAACCTGCTGCAGCGAGTGAAGGTCAACGCGATACCATTTCAAACAGTTTACAATTAGAGTAGCGTGAAAAAGTATAGCAGACATGTTGGTATTGCGTGTTTAAGACCTGTTAATAAATAACGTGTAAAAAGAAGCCGTAGACAGCTCACCTTTTGGAATTAATGTACACGCCGGCGTCTGTGTTTAAAATGCTAGTCCCATTGACGCGACAGGGTCGAAAACGATCGTACAACCGTTTCAAACCTGCTGCAGCGAGTGAAGGTCAACGCGACACCATTTCAAACAGTTTACAATTCGAGTAGCGGCAAAAAGGATAGCAAACATAGTGGCATTGCGTGTTTAAGACATGTAAATAAATAACGTGTAAAAAGAAGCCGTAGAAAGCTCACGTTTTTAAATTAATGTACACGCTGGCGTCTGTGTTTAAAATGCTAGTCCCGTTGACGCGACACAGTCGAAAACGATCGTACAACCGTTTCAAACCTGCTGCAGCGAGTGAAGGTCAACCCGATACCATTTCAAACAGTTTACAATTAGATTAGCGGGAAAAGGATAGCAGACATGGTGGCATTGCGTGTTTAAGACATGTAAATAAATAACGTGTAAAAAAAAGCCGTAGACAGCTCACATTTTTGAATAAATGTACACGCCGGCGTCTGTGTTTAAAATGCTAGTCCCGTTGACGCGACACTGTCAAAAACGATCGTACAACCGTTTCAAACCTGCTGCAGCGACTGAATGTCATTGTGATACCATTTCAAACATTTTAAAATTAGAGTAGCGGTACCGGGGGAAAAGGATAGCAGACATTGTGGCATTGCGTGTTTAAGACATGTAAATACTATATAAACATTCATTTAGGAAAAGGTACACCAGTGTAATAATACCTAAAAGGTTTGAACATGTGCGTATTCGACATTTGTATCATCTCGCAAACGTTCAAAAGTAGCCCGATCCAAGTTTTTGGGGCATTTGATTGTAGAAGAAACTCTGTTCTGTTCAACCATACCATCTGTTTGGCTTAGATCACTATATTCAAGAAAAAACAGGGGCACTTTCATACATTTTGCCATACCTGTCTCACTCTAGTATTAATTACCTTAAGTGTATATCAAATCGCGTTCAAAACCCTCTAGCTCTATGTCAATTACATGACATCACCCCTGAAAGCTATGACTACATTTCTTCAAGTCTTTGGTATGACGCGGCCGTTTATATTTCACAGTGTTGTTGTTTTGTTTATATTATGCAAAGGTCGACATAACAGATCCAGATCAGACTGTGCAGATGCGCTGGCGGATCTTATTCTACAACGGTAGCAATTAATTTTCGCAAATCGCCGCTCACTATTTAAAAGATGGACTTTAGTTCTAAATAATGTTCATTTCTACAACAAACTGACATTTGGCGTTAGTAAAAGAAAGTCTAGTGACATAAAGTACTTAATTAATTACTTAAATGTTATTGAAAATCTTAATCACCATTCAAACAAACACACACATCGTTATAGCCTCGGGGAACTCAACTCAACTCAATTGTTTTATTTAGGCAAGTCGGCAAGAAGTGTGCAGTTGCCATTTTTAATGAGTCCAATCGTGGTTATAAAATTTATAAACGCATTTCTCGTTCATGGGTCATTGGTCATAGTAAATGAAATTATTAATGAAAAAGAGGAATATAATCATTTGGGAATAGTACATAGATATATATATATAAATATATATATTACGAAGACCATATAAACCTTTGTTGATAGTTTTAAAATGTGTATATACATGTGTTCATATCTAACGAGTGCATATTGTTTGTAACAGTAAATGAATAAGATAGTAAATACATTTGTTAATGAAGACTCAGGCCCGAATATTATAAGTAATGCGTCTGCATATCGGGTTAAAACATAAACCTTTTTCTCATGCATATATGTCGAACTTATTTCCATTACATATTGCTATTATGTTATTATTATAGCCTATAATTCTTTTTCGATATGATTTTCCAAACACCAGTCCGACTGATCAATCAACGAAATAATTGAACGTCTCATTATCCTCTTACGCTATATTAGCAAAGTTCAAATCACAGACCTCTATCCTCCCCCAAAAAAACCTGATTGTTTTCCTGTTTAAATGACCATGGAATTATGTCTG
Organism: Serripes groenlandicus; assembly: GCA_031761405.1. NCBI lineage: Eukaryota > Metazoa > Mollusca > Bivalvia > Cardiida > Cardiidae > Serripes > Serripes groenlandicus. Next base: position 18,837 of record JASEVX010000145.1, on the reverse strand, counting down.
TGTTTGCTTGTATATATATACGTAAATAAAACCTATGTCATGACTGTCATGTCATGTCATTTCATGTCTATAATGATAATATGAAATTATTCAGTATGACTCAGGTGTTCTAAACTCTCCAATCGATGCGATTAAAAAAGCTTATATCTGGAACAGAGTTATGACAACTGGATATACATGAAAACATGTATTCTTTTATTCTACATAGATCTGATTACATTTAATCGGAAGGTTCATTGTATTCACAACGCGTTTCAAAATACTTGAAGACCAGTCAATTTCTAAAGATTCGTGTGTATTGGCGAACCTAATGGTAGGGCCGCGTCATTATATATAAGGACACTCGTACGTCTTTGTGTAGCATCAAAATGTCACTTGTAATCAAATCGAACAGCAATTTAGATTTGTCACGGCAGTTGTCCATGCGTATTGGCAATGCAAGAAAGCAGAGCAAACTAGCTGGTCTATCTTGTAAACAAAACACGTGCATCACATGGTTGTCGTCATGTTTTATTGTATGTATCTAGAGTTTTAAACCGCTTTCAACAGTATTCATTTATAAGACGGTGACAGTGCAGATATTCAAGATCCATATATAACGAACATGTTCAAGGCTAGAATCGGATTTAGATGTCCCTTATTTGTTCGAATCCAATGTTGAACACTGTCAACCGTTGGGGTTTCCGGTGTTCACAAATTGGTATATCGGCTGAACATAGACAACTACAGATCCAAAATGCCATGTATCGGAGTCTTTTCTTTTTAAATAATTTGACTTGGGACCATTCGAATCCCACGTAAATTTTACTATACCGTTGGGTTTTCAGAATTAATACAGAATTAATACAATGAGGTTTATATGGCCTCCTTAAAAACTCATAATTGAATATTATGATCCAAAGTGCTGAACGCAACTAGGGGTTGAAATGTAAATTATAAGTTTATTGTCGCACAGATTTTTAACGAGATTTGGCATTAATTGAATTTGATCACTATCTCAGCTATCAAAATTGTTCACGAAAGCGTAAAAATACCATGCATGTGTCGTTGGGAATGTCATTTAATAATGGAAGAAATATAACGAAACAGATCAACAAATTTAACACACTCATTTATATAGGAAATAAATACAATTACAACACACCTCGCAAACATTTATTAAACAGTACTGTGATTCCTCTGAGAATATGAATGTTTAAAACTCTTTCTAATTCAGTCTTTACTGACGCTTCGACAGGAAGGTCTTCATCAAAAATATATTCGAAGACATTTTAATAACTTTATAAATGATTGATTGCGGTTTAACGCCATGTTCAACAATTATGCAGTCAAATCAAGACGGCCAGTTCACATGTGTTTCCTGATCTTCCCACATCAGTATACCACACGGCATACTTTCCAAGCAACTAGCTACTTTTCCTCATAGACTGTAAGACCATTTGTCGAAGTGGAATAACGCTTGTTACGTCGGAAACAATGTTGGTCGAGCTTGGGTTCGAACTCACAACCCCTGGAGTGACAGCCCGTGTTGCTACCGACTGAGCCGACGCGGCTCGGCGATATTTTGATAAAGGCATTTAGGCCGAAACGCCAATAAAGAGTGAATTAAAAGATTATTAAAACCAATACCTAAATATAGCATATTAACTGTTGAATGCTGGAACCAAGTTTGTGAAGCATGTGTCATTGGTATAATGCCAGGCTAGCTGGCGTATTCGTTACGTCTAACTAGGCTGTATAATGGCGGCTGCCAAACTCGACAGCTTTGTATTGCCTATGGCCTCTTCCACATACTAAGCTAGCCAATTCCATCATAAAAATTAAGCAATGAAAGTGTAAAAGCTAACCTAAAACATTCATTTTCAAATTCTGCATTATGTATCTGGCCTCACATGTTTTCTATTGATTAAGTCACGAAAATCGACATTCGAAAGCTTTACCATGATACAAGAATGGTCTAGGAGGAGCAGGGTGCTCTGAATATTCGGTAGGGTTTGTGTGACTTTTATGTTACGTTTAAACGATCAATGCTCGATTTTTTAATTTTCAGTCTGAAGTACATTTTTAACTTGGTAAATATGTGACATTTCGAAAATGGTGTTTTTTAGAATGTCTGGTTATATAGCCATAAAACATGTTTATTAAAAAAGCAATCGACATCATCCAATCCGTTTCTTCTTCCTTTTACAAGCACGTTCTCTCTGATTTTTGGCGTATGGTACCTTTAAAATATTGTTTGAACGGTAGAAACAGCCAATACTAAAACATTTCTATTTTACTGTCTCCTCCCGCTACGTACATACACACACACACACACACACATATATATATATATATATATATATATACCGGCTGTTTAACACGCCTGGATTACATATACATTTGTACAATGACAAGATACTAAATGTATATAGTAAACGATACTCTTCTTGAAATCGATCCCTTCCTGTTGAAAAACAATCCATGCGTACTTTTGATCACTGAATACAATGTAGAAAAGAAAGAACGCGCTAAATTGATTGTCTTGGCATTCCACCAAATGGTATTTTGCTTTGCTTCAATGGTATTTTAGTCATATCACGGGAGCTTGTACACTACTGATTGATTGTAGTTTAATGCTGTTTTCAACGTTTCTCAGTAATGGTGCTAGAAACCCAGGACATACATGTTGAGTGAACCTTCCGCCCTGATATAACTAAAATACCCTTGAGAACTGCGTTAAACTCTCCAATCAATCATTGTTTTATTTTGAACATTTTGAAAGAATGCCATAAACAATAGAAGACGCGTGATCAAATAATGTGATCGCGCACATTTATATAGAAAATTAAAACAATAAAACTTTAACTGTTAACTGTAAACACATATAAAAATATATATACAAGTATTTAAATCTAATACTTAAGAAAACATACAACTATGGTATAGAGTATCTTAACAATTGAGATCCCCCGCCCAAAGGAAAGACGTTAAAGAACGCCTGGACCACCTTAGTATACCAGATACTAAAACAAATATCTGAATATATGTGGACTATGTTGGGTGAGTCGAAGTTTTTCCATAAAGAAATGACCTAGTGCTTTTACCAACTTAACCCAGTTTCATACATGAACTTTGTTTGATGTTAATGAAATTTCTATTGACGTTTCATGAAGATTGGAAGAAAAATTGCCACGAAAGGCACAAATGGCTTTCCTAAAAGTCGATCTTGTGACATAGATTTCGACATGATCCAGTTTCGACATTGATCATGATTTCATGCTGATAAATGGTCTGGTAACTTGCATCACGATTGGATAACATATTGCATCTAAAAAGGACAAAAGGTTTTCCTAAAGGTTGACATTGTGACCTAGTTTTAGACCCAACATAATCCAGTGTCACATTTGAATTGATGGGGATGAATCTTTTGATGAACTTTCTTTTTATAAAAAATTGAGACCCATAGCGTGTTAATATTATTAAAGTTGATGTAGTGACCTAGTTTTTGACCTATATACCCAAGTTTCAAATTCAAATCGTTTGATATAAATTGTCCGGTGCTTATTCAAAACGATTGAATGAACAACGAGCAATTTGACATACTGGCCAATATTTTGACACTACTGACGATTTCATAACAATGTGTTCTGTTCACATTACCGGTATTTCTGAATTACTTATGATCGAGTTTTTTAGGCATTTTTTGGACTTCCTGACACAATATAAGTGAAACTTGTCGTATGAAATTCCCCTATGGTGGTTAAAATCTCCATTTAGTTGAGGTAAAATCAACAGCAAGATTTGATTTCGGGCGGACAGACGACACCAAACGTATACCATCCGCGGTGGCTAGGGATAATAATAAAACATTTACATGAAATAAAAAAAAATATATAATTAAATTCTGTACTTTGATCCACACTATACTTAGGGTAGTGTCGTGAATAAGTATAGTACAGTACAACACAAAACAGTGTCAGTATACACACTGATAAATACTATGAAAGAATGTAATGCGCATCCATTCTGATCTTGTCGCATATAAGATAACCATAATGACCATGACACGTCTGTGTATATTTAGAGTTTCATTGAAATCATGTACTAATAAAACATGCACTTTAAGTATGAATGCATACCAAGTCAGCCCGTGCCGTATATAAGTGACCACTTATGACTGTGACACGTCTGTGTAAACTTAGACCGGTTTCACCAACATCATGTACTAATAAAATATGCACTTTAAATGTATGAATGCGCGACCATTCTGTTCTTGTCATTTATAAACTAAAATGAATGACAGTGATCAGTGTGTGTTTAACACTTTCCCATATGCAAAATATCTTGAGCAGACGATTTTGAAATATTCTGCATATTTTTTGTTTGGAAAATGTCCTTAAAGCAAAGAGAATTTATTGAATATAGTTGAAAACATTATAGCAAAAGGAGAAATTGGTCATCATGAGCTACTTCTCTTTTTGCCACAATGTTTACAAAAGTCGTCTCTTGCAGAGGCGTCAGAAAGCGTCTGTATGAGGCGAAAGGGTTAAGTTTCTAGTGACCCAAATAGTATGCATGGGTGAAAAGGTTCTACTTATTTAACTTTACACTCCTCTCCCCTTATTCCTAGTGTATGTCACATGCATATAGATTGTTAAATATATCAGGATTCACTGAAACTTTTTTGTCATAACAGTTGTACAGAATAAAAACTTGAAACTTGTTTAACTTTATACTCTCCTCCTCTCATTTCTATTATATACATGTATCGACTGTTTAATAAGTTTGGATTCACTAAGACAGGCACGTTTGTATAAGTGGGAGGTTATTTACCAAATCATTAACTCAAACGCGTTTCTTAAATAAAAACTTGCCAAGAGTCTCTGATACGTGATACTTTTAAACAAATGATCGGATAAGAAAGACATCGCCTAACTATGTATCTGGTCATTCATTCAAAAGGATATATTGTCTTCTCAAACACGGACATTATTTCACAGGAAAGAAATGCTTCTTTTCGTTGAACAGTACCGTTTAGAACATAATAATGAACTATATATAGTATTATATATACGTTTATAGAGGATGATTAGTCCTACGAAACAAACCACTTGCGATCAGAGTAGATGTTGATCAGTATCCACAAAGCCGAATCTATATTCTACATTCTTAAAAGGAAGTCTGAGACCAAATGTCACATTTAGGTAAGAGAGATTTGAAGTGCAGACAGAGCTAAGCCTATATCCTGCTTAACGCGACTTTAAACAACATTTGCTTTATCACACTAGCTGTCTGATATGTGAACGCAGAGTTTATCTTGTCATGAATATGATCAACTTTTGATCCGTTTCAGCCCTTTTATCTAAACCAAACACTAGACAATCATCACTCTGAATGTACGATATACGCGAATGGAACCGTCTTTGCACTGTTTACAAAATTGCTATTTAATCAGACGTTTCTGATAAGCAGTTTACATTTAGATAAAACATAACAGAAGTTCACGTTTACTTATTTGCATACTCTCTCTATGGTTACTGCAGCACAGATCATGTACAAAATAACAATTATAATCATTATCTAAATTATCTTTTCCTCTACAGTGACAGTATCGCTGCAACTTAGGTGGGATCTTTTCAAAAACATAACGGGGAATGAAAAATCTGATTATGGTGAGCAACTTTTAGTTTTTCAAATAACATTTATAATGTTTTCAAACACCGTAATACGTGTTGTCATGTTCGGCGTAGGGCTATTGTTAACTGTAAATTACGGCAATATTGTTCTGGAACGCACGAGTTTATCTAGTCTTGAATACAATCATATTTTTATTAGTTTTGCCGTTCTTGTGTAAGCAAACCGCTAGACGCCCATCACTCTGTCTGTACGATATACACACTGGGTAGTTTATCCCGTCCTTCTCTGACAGCAACATCTTCTCCTTACCACCATCAGGTCGGATTACATGTACATTGTTAGAATGAAATCCACACACAAACAGGTTATCGTCTCCATCCACATACATTCCGTCAGGTTTCTTCAAATCTGTGTCAGAGTACTCGTATAACACGCGACCTTGACTGTTCAGACATGTTACAATGTAAGTGCTCCCATCAGAGACAAATACCTTACTCGCATCTATGTTGACTTTAACATTAGTAGGAAGAGTAAACATATATGTACCGTTGTCCACACCCAACCTTCTCTGTACTTGACCGTACATGTTGAGTACTAGTACTTCGCCATTACCGGGACAATCATGACACGTAACGTATATCTCGTCACCATAAACATCCACACCAATACAACTTCTATCCATCTTATATGTTTTCTTCACCTCCATATGAGGGAATACTCTTACCCGCTGCAGTTGTTTGAGGCCACCTTGTGTAATTATGACGTCAGAGCCGTCGATAGCCGACACGTCTACTGCAGGAAAGGATGACCGGGATGTAAACTTGAAGTCTTTATTAAACAATTTTAGACCCTCATGGCCACATGCGAGTACAAGCTGTCCGTCAGACATAAATGTACCACCATATACTTCATCTGATTTCACATCTATCTCCTGCTTTTCCTTAACATACATGTTCAGTATAGAGTTCCGGTTATAAACTGTGATTGGTGTTGTCCTCGTGGATCCAGATGGAACTTTACTCCCTGTCAGAATGGTGTGATCACTCGACGCCCGAGACCTTCTGTGTGACAATTCACATAACTGACACAAGTACTTACAGCATATTGTACAGTAGGATATGGCCTCTACTGTTTTTCTGTTTGATAAACAAACGTTACATTCATGGTTGGGTAATTCGTCAGACCCTGTTTTAACATATTGGGTTTCAGTTGCCATGTTGGGTAATTCGTCAGACCCTGTATTAACATATTGGGATTCAGTTGCCATGTTGATGTTGTGGTGATGTGTTACAACGTTTCCTGAAATGTATAAATTAACAATAGCTGTTACTAAAATTATAACACAACAAATGTTTTATAAAGAAGCTGCTTTATTTTATGTCTGTCTGTCTGTCTGTCTGTCTGTCTGTCGTCTGTCAGTTTGTCTGCCTGTCTGTCTATCTTTATCTGTGTCTATGTCAGTGTCTCTTAATGTCGGTATTCGTCTACGGTCTATGTTTCTCTCTATATGTCTCAATTTAGCCTAGCCATGTTCAATGTTGTTTGCTGTAGATTTAGTCTATGTGGTTAAAAAAACAAAAAAAAACATTGTTGTTTTTTTTAAGTTGGATGTATATTTAATAACGAGCACAGCGAGGCCGATTGCGGAGCTTTAGCGAGTTATTAGATAACATCTTTAGTCAAGATCAAGATATATATCAGAATTCAATGGTAAATTAAAATCAGTATGGCCTTTTTTCCGGATGTCATTTCATGGGCGACTTTCGGGTTCGCAGCCCACGCTCTGATTGGATATAATTCGAAAATTGAAATATTTTTTTGTTGATGCATTCGTAAAAGTGTTATGGTTATTCATCATCTCATATTTTTAAGACATTTCTTATAAATGATTGGCGTAGATAAATTAAACAAGAACATTTATTGTTTATCTAAGTAGTCCGCAGCGACGAAGGCTTTGTTGTCAAGGAACTGTCTTCATTGCAACTCGAAATGTTGTGATTGTCATTGTATAACAATATAAAGCGACAAAGGCTTACAATTATAGTCCAGTGTCTGAATAAAACGTAATTCCACTTGAAATACATAATTTTGACAACAGAATCAAGTGCAATCAGGTTTATTTTATGAAACAAGTGACCGGTAAAATAAGAATGTTCCATTGTTGCTATGAGAAATGTTCCCAGTGACGGAAATTGCATTTTTCATTGCCTGAGACTGAGTTTAGCACTGCATAAACATTTGATGGCAACATTTTACGAAAAGTCATGCATACGAACAGTGGCTTGCGCAAACCTGTCAGCAAAACTGTCACGGCCCACATTTCACAATCTATTTGTATGCATTTGGCATGATGATTAAAGGAAGCAGGTGGGCGGCTGCTAAATGATTTCAATGGCCTTTATGAAACAAGTGACAGGACAAATTGAGAATGTTCTTTTCGTTCTAGGAGATAAGTTTGTCACAGGTCTTTTATATTACTTTCATATGTCTACTTGTCACAAAACCATATTGGGGCGAAACGTTAGATCTTGTTAACATTTTACAAGGTTCTGGTTAGATTGACTATTTGTTTGAAACCAAACCAAACCAAATTGTGCAGATTAGGAGTATTTTGCTGGGCCATAATGTAAGTTTGAGCTGCAACCTCACAATCGCAAGTATACATATAGTATAGTACTATAGTATATAGTAAGCACCTTGCAACATTCTTATTATGTCAGACATGTTCATTGCTTTTTGTTGCCTAAAATGAAACTGGGATTGCGTTCCAAATGTGTATCGCACTCATAGTCATAATTATGTAAAGTTGTCCACAGTGTATGTCGTCTTTTATTTATCTGCTTTTCTGATAAGTAAATTTAATTAAAACCACTGATGATATTCTCTGTTTATATATGATGTAATTTTGCATCACATTGATTGTGTAATTGTTATTTAATTATGTATAAAGATTAGATTTCTGTATATTTTGTTCATACCAATTTATAATTATATTCATTTAACCAATGGATCGGCTAATTAATTATTAGTGATTAATTGTTGGGTCCATCGATGGAAATGCATTGGCAGATCTGTGTCAGACTCAATTCACTATCCAATCCAAGTTGCACAGGTTTGAACCAATGACAAGTCAATCCAACAAGTAGTGAATTTTATGGGGGGTTTGAATTCAGCTTTTTACGATAATAAAAAAAAAGACATCCTGTCATTAGGTCTTGTTAGTTTTTCGCCCTGACATTGTTTGGTTACACTTCTACTCAAACGTCACAGCTGGCTGGTTTATCTGCTTTCTCCATACATTGAAAATGAAATGGTGACTAGAACTTTGACATTTGGCCTGCCTGATTAAGTGTCAGATTTTGCATTTCTTTGTATTATGTTTGTTCACTTACATTACACTAATTAGTTCCAAACATGCCTCCATATCCAAATTCAATGGCTTTTTTGTTATAATAACTCGATCCACAATGTATTGACTTTATATCCAGTCAAGGATGTTCCCATTCAGCATTGTGATGGAAATTTCTTCTTTCATTGCCCGAGTTTAGCCCTGCATACAAAATTGACGGCAACAGCCAAAGAACTATGTAAGGAAGACTAAGCAGGTCTTAATTGCTTCCACAATATCTAAGTTAGCACTCATTTAATCCTATGTTGTGGGTACAGTAACTACTCAAAGACTGGTCTCACTCTGATGATTCTTTTGAGTAATTTAGCTGTAACATTAGCATTAGGATGTGAAATAAGGCTTTAATAACATGCAAAATATGCCATTTCTTGAGCTCTGAACATTGAAGTTAATGAATTGTGTTTTCCAAACATGGATAATGACTGAAGCAGCCAAAATAAGTTATTTCAGTTATCAAAGTAATCTTTCTGTATTGAATATGGGTTCAATTGTCTTGTTAATTAATGTCTGAATTTTACTTTACATGTAAATCTCTTTACCGTGCTTGTTTGTAGGGTGTTTCAACCTGCTATCAACAATTTTTAAGGGAAAGCCGTAAAATTTAAATACAGTTTCTATAGTTACATATGATGACATTCATTTAGATTAATAGTAGCCTGTGCATCTGTATGATTAGATACAACACAACATTAAAATATCAGACAGTGATTAGATTAAATTTACAGTCTCTACATCTGAGAAATTTGAATAAATATATATATACGTTTTCTGACAACTCTGCAGCTGACCAATTTTGAAAACATTATGAAAAAAGCAGAAATTATTCTAACCAAGCAATTTCTACGTTTGCCTTTAGTGTTTTCAATTTTGTCTAGGAATTAAACGTTCTGCTGCATATGTGTTGTACATGGGAGAGGTATAAGAGCTAATTTACAGTTATTTTCAAACATTTTGTTTAAATCAAATTAAATTGTTTCAATTAAGCATTTTATTGTGTCACCTGCGTAGCATGGTAGGCACTTACGGATTACTTTTTTGTCTGCTGTCAGTCGTCCACCTGTCCGTCACACTTTTTCATCACATTTTCAAATAACTTTTTTTCTACTCAAAGGATTACATTGAAACTTCTGACAAATGTTTATATCAATGTGTGTGATTGGTTCACAGAAGGGGGATAATCCAAATAATTTTTATATCAGAGTTATTGCCCTTTTCTGTCAAATATTTAAATTTTCTGACAAGGCCCCAGCAGGTGACACACGTGCTCCAGGGAGCACTCCATTCTAGTTTTATTTAGCTCACCTGAGCACAAAGTGCTCAAGGTGATCTCTAGTGACCACATTTTGTCCATCTGTCGGGCATCAACACCAATTACCTTGTGAACACTCTACAGGCAACATTTGGCATCCATTTTTATTGAATGTTTATCAGAACATTTATCTCTATCAAATCTTTCCCAAGTTCAAAACTGGATCATGTGAGGTCAAAAACTAGGTCACAAGGTGAAATTGAAGGGAAATCTTGTGAACACTCTGGAGGTTGCATTTTTAATTTGAACAATCAGCATATATTGAAACTTTATTTGAATAATATCATCATAGTCTATGTTCGAATATATACCAGTAGGTCATGTCCGGTCAAGAACTATATGTTTCTATGCCAAATTAATCTTTTTCTTGCTGATATCTAGGCCAAGTTTGAAAATGGGTCATGTCGGGTCTAAAACTAGGTCACTTCGCCAAATTAATGGAAAACTTTGTGAATATTGTGGAAACCACATTTTTAATAGATTTCTTCATGATATCTAATCTAAGTTTTAGTGAAGGTCATGTTCTGTCAAAAACTAGGTCAATAGGCTAAATTTGAGAAAAATATTTTTAAAACTAGAGACTGCATTATTTGCATCAGCAGCTTGACACTTTGTTAGACAGTTTGTCTTGTCAATAGCTAGACCAATTTCTAAAAATAGATCATGTCGGTTTAAAATCTAGGTCACTAGAGTTCGCCTACATGTGGCAAGGCTAGGCATCATAACTCAAGATATTGATTGCTAACAAACTAAAAATGATATTCAAAATTATACTTAGGTGTTCACAAATGAAAATGAAATAAACTAAAGCAAGGCAGATGATTACATAATATAAGATTAGTAATTTGGTCTGTGGTTTTGTGTCTATATTGTGGAACCAGGCATCCCTGGGTTCGATCCACAGATGGTTTTTGGTCATGGCAAGGTACATTTACTAGCCAAGTACTGTACTGGTTCATTTATCGAGGCATCATGAATAAGCAAACAGTTTCTATGATACAACGGAAATAATGTTTAAGTTAAATGCATACAATAATGTTTTGTTTTTATTAGGGATTTTACATAGTTTTCAACAATATTTCAGTTATATCACGGAAACTGCAAACTATGGGGCCACAACGAATTCCTGTTGGAGTTAAGTGTTTATAAATGGATTTAAAATTACATCAGGATTAAAATTGCTGTAGAGGTAGGTTAATAAATATACCTTGTCAACCCCATACAATGTATTACATTTTGCAGATGGGAGAATATAACAAAGGTAAAAATAGACTGAACAATTGTTGGAGAATTCATCCATAATAGGTGTATTAGGTTATACTGGGACAGAGCTTTCAATCACAGAGTGAATCCCGCGAAATAAATTTGTATTCTATGATTTATTAGACAAAAAATAGAGTTGTTAGTAAAACGCTATGAGGGAAATAGATATGATGATGTCATCACTTTGGAATGTGATTTTCCCATGGCTTAAAATTGTAAACAATAGTGATTTGACCATTGTAGAGATGCTTCCACTAAGACAAGTCTGTGGTTCAAAACAGACGTGTCCCAGTGGACCCATCCCAACAATCAATTAACAAGTGCAATATATAATTATTATTTTGAAATTATTTGTTTTTAAAAATTTAAACATTCCATTTCATCTTATAATAACTAAAACAGTAGTTTAACATTGAGAGTTTGGAGTGTCTGACAATTTAGAGGAGACATCCATCCGACCACATCCGGGATCTGAAGGATGATCAGTGAAGAAAAGACTTGCCAACACCATGAACTTTCACGACCCGGGATATGATCAGAGTTGGAACTTTTTTATATAGTCCCCTCTAGTCATGTCTCAATTTGTGCTTGTTTTAAAACTTCAATGGACAACGTTGGAACTATATTCTAGATACTGCAGATTACATTGTATCTGTCATCTGACAGTCTAGCAGGTAAGTCTCTTACGGTAAGTTGTTTAGATTCAGAGCAACTCCTTTCTGTTTTAGTGACCCAGAGAGCTTATTTTGTGACTTACTACAAATATCCTTCAGGATTGAGCATGGATTATACAAAAGGCCCTGGCCATAAAGATTAAAGAGCTCTTTGATAAAATGTAAATGTTCTGTTTTGTAAGAATAATTGAAAGGTTTTTGATATGTTTCTTCTGTTTAATAATATTATGTAATATCTTGTTCTGTTCTGTTTTTGTGCTCGTTTTGAGGCTATGCCTTTTCCATATTAATAATAATAAAAAAAATGGTATGTAAGTGTGCTTTATTTTTTGCTAGATCCATTTTTGAAAGCCTTGTGATTTGCATTTTTTTTGCTATTTCAGCACATGAAAAAAAAAAACAAGTTTTCGTACAAATTATCAATATTTGAAAGATGACATGCTAATTGTTTGTCTTCTTGTGGTTTACATCTCATTCTGAAGTTAGTTTACCCATATCTTTGGACGTTCACGTGATACGTTGTAATTAAACCACAAGAATTGACGCTATTTTTCCCTAATGAGAACCCATATTTGTCAGGTTTAAGAATAGACAAGTTCAAAACTTTGAAATAAGGAAAAAACATATTTACAATATTTAACTTTTTTCTGAAACTTCTTTAGGTTATTGCAATTACTATCATTTATCAAAATTTAAAAAAGAAAAGCATATGTCATTGAGCAAAATTTTCCAGTTTTTCTTGTCTGAATGGCTAAAAAATGTTAAAATAAGAATATATATTTTTCAAACATATCTTCAATTGTCATAAAAGTATTCAAATACTGTATACTTATTTTCTAAACAATATTATACTATACAAGTTCTAGATTAAAATTATATAAATGGATTTTAATATGTTCTTTTTACCCAGTTATATTATATAATAAGTGATGGCGTCTGGACAGTGCTTGGAAGGCTCACGAAAACATTCAGCCGTTTATCTCAAACAAATTTAATCTACTATGTTTCAAATTTTGAAGCATTATAAAAAGGTATAATGACTAAACATGTTTTTTAATTGACAACATAATCAGAAGATTTAATACATATTTTTTTTTTAAATATCCACTTCTCAGTTCAGAACATCTTTAAATTCAAAATGCTTCAAGTACCTTGATAATAATTCAGAATTTGAATTTTAAAAATCAAAAACTGAAATTAAAATTCACTATTCAAAACAAAATAATAAAAGATATTAGAAAAATTTAATTTTTTTTTTTTTTTTTTTTACTGTTTTTAACATTTAACTTTAAATGCCTTTTTACCCTCCTATAATAACAAGTGAGATTAGTAACGTATATACGTTAATAACGAAATTATACTCGCGGTGTCATATTCAATTTTCCGATACATAAATGGCCGACGCTCATGTTTTAAATGCAAATCAGTAACTAGGTCAACAAGATAGTGCCCGTTTGTTTACAAGTAAAGAGACGCCTATATTTATATACAGGTAAAAGGTGAAATAATTTTAAATTTGCCATAATGTTTTTAAAAGCTATCCGTTGCAGATGCGTCAACATGCGTATTAGTTAAATATGCGTATACGTTAAATAGTTAACAAGTTTAACACAGCTTCGACGCCAAAACCAGAAATGAGTGTTAGTATGTTCTCCATATTTTCTTGAAAAGTTGATCTCAAATTGAAATACGGCGTCAGTACTGGCTTTTTCCTCGCAAGAAAGCCAAATGCAGTAATAATGAAGTAAATATACTCCTTTACTGACAAGGACAAGTTAGACTCTGACATCAGGCTGTGAACATTTTCAGAGACACGATATATACACATCATGTTTTATTATGTATATATCCTTTTCACATATGCTCTTTGAGACCACATACAAGGAATGTCATACATTGGGCCTTAGTATAATGAGAGAAAACGAGATTGACATTTTTACCTGTCTCTTAAGACCTATTTCTTAAACAGGTTTAAAGCAGACTATTAAACTATCGTTTAAATACTAAGGATGTACTAAACTGAAAAGTGGATTTTCTATAATATTTAACTTTTGTTGTAACATTTTTTTTTTTTTTAAAGATGGATGTATGGATAATAAAAAAACACAAAAACAAATGTTGCTGTGCTTAGTTTTAAGCTAGATTCATTTATGATTGAAAGCCTTATGATAATGGTTTTTTTTTGCTATTTCAGCACATGACAACACAAACACGTTTTCATGCAAATTACGAATATTTGAATGGGGATATGCTTATTGTTTGTCTTCTTGTGGTTTAAATCTCATTCTGAAGTTACTGTATCAATATCTTTGGACGTTCACATAATATGTTGTAATTAAACCTCAAAAATAGAGGCTATTTTGCCCTAATGAGATCCCCATATCCCATATTTTATGTTGTTTATATGTCGGGCGGAGTGCAAAACTGTTCGAATACATTATATGGGCCGTGGCCTAAACAGTGTAGTAAAAATTCATCAACCATTCAGTTCATTTTACGTTTAAAAAATTTAAATCTCAAAAAATAAAAATAATAATAGGAACATTACATTACAGGAGCGATAAATGGGTTTGCATTGCACGACTCGTAGCGTGGGAATGTCCATATTTAACTCCACCTTAGGTCTCGTAAGATATCCATTTATTGCTCCTGCAACGTTATTAATTACAAGATAGCGTGTACAAAAATGATTTTTCGGTCTCATATTCGATATAGAATACTGCTTTTCAAAAAAAGTCTAACAGCATCGTAAATATGTAATATATAGACGGATTAATCTTCCTATAGTTGGATCGTGTTTTATGTCACTTTAAACCGAACAATGTTAATTTATTATGTTACCTCCCGAAACGACACCTCTGTAGAAAGAACACCTCTTTAGAACGACACTCAACTATTTTCCAAATTCGAATACAATGAAAATTATTAACAGAAGTTAGGGCTTTTTTTGGATATAGTGGTAAAGATTGTGGAAAAACGTGGAAATATGCTAGCTAAGAGCCATTTCTCAATTTTTCGTAATGTTTTTTCTAAATACCACCGTATTCAGATTCGTCAACATGCGTTTCTATCAGGTAAAACCTCTTTAGAATATCACCTGTCTAAAACGGCTGTGTTGTTTAGACTGTCAGGTGTTGATCTGATAAGATTGCACTTTTCTTTAGTAACATCATGGCGTTAGCTTAGACACTAACCAGTACTACCAGACATAGTCTTATTAGTCGTAATAGTATCTCCGCAGTCCTGTGTACCAATGAGAAGAGTGAAAAGTATCCGACCGGGGCTCAACCCTCTGTAACCCTTTCTCACATGTAACAAACATGTAGGAAATGTCACTGTCTACATCAAGTAGAAAACGTCGAAACAATCTTCATATCAAAGTACAACTATTGAATAGAGTTGAACACATTGTGAAAAAATAGAAATCTTACTAGGAACAATTTCTTCTTTTCCTAAAAAGTTTTCAAGAGTTTTTATCTAAGAGTAATTTCTTCATTTTCCATAGTTTTCAATAGTCGTCGGATGCGTCAACATTCGTCTGCTAGTGGGAAAAGGCCGCACGAAGGAGAGTTATGTATTGTAAAAGCATGGCATCCACAGAGGAACTATTCGTAGCTTTTATAAAGAAAACAAGAGAAAGTTGATGCCACGCATCAATGTCGCCGGAAATCCATACTGCAGTTATACATAACACTTACAGTATAGTAGTTGAAATAACCAGTTATCAACTAAAACGCATATTGGAATATCAGGGGTGGGGTCAAGTGAAAATGTATCATAACGTGCATTTTCTTTGTCAGCGAAGTGAATGTCCTTCATTGATTTATAATTAAAGCCTTTCATTATTTATGATCAATCTCCATTCTAAGGTAAGTTGACCATACACACAGCAAACTAATTATTGATCATAAACAGGAAATGAGTAATCTTGCTAATCATTAGTCTACTCATGTTTGAAAATTATACAATGATGAGCGCCCTTGTGTCAATGATGCATAACAATTTGCAGATCGCAAGCAAAATGCGTGTAGGGAATCTTAATTTTTTTTATAACACATTTAAATTGTCAAGGACGAAATAATTTTGTACGAAAGACCCGGTTCGTTTCTTCTTCGCATAGTTGTCGTTCTTTACACTCTCTTTATAGGCAGATTGGTTTTAAAATGATATAATGATGAGCGCCCTTGTGTTAATAATGCATAACAATATGCAGATCGCAAGCAAAATGCCTGTAGAAAATCTAATGACAAATTTAAAATTGTCAAGGACGAAATAATTTTGTTCGAAAGACCCGATTCGTTTCTTCTTCGCATAATTGGCTTTGTTTACACTGTCTTTGTAGGCAGAGGGTGTTCATTCAAAGTATTTTTTATATTAAAACCAGTTTTATCTCGGTTTGTTTTTCTTGTCATTTGTTTCGAACCAAATAAACATTTTAAATCACCTATAATTAACTATTTGTAAGTGATTGTAAAGAACGGCTCTCTGCAAAGGAGATTTATCTACGCAGTCGGTATTCGATAGTCACTTGATCAACATATTTAGCTTAGAAACAGTTCCTATTTTAGATATTCATGGATTAACATTAGTAAATGAATTCTGCATAAATCAAGACATCTTTTTGAACATGAAAATAACATTCAGTACGTTAACATTGCTACTAAAAGGAGAATTCGACGTGATTTTTATCTCGATATTGACACATAACAGTCTGCAGCAAGTCTAGCAGGGACTCTTTTGTCTTCGTAAATAAGACACAAAAAAAAATGCGAGTCAAAATAAAGAAACTACAAATACTTAAAACATCGGATTATTTATTTCATTTTAGATGTGTCATAACTAAGTGTTTTTAAACAATCACAATTGTAATATGTTCAAGACATTTAAAAAAAAAAAATCTTCTAATAATAACTCTCCTCCCATGTCATTTCCGAAACTCTATTAATCAAAGTACTGAACGTACTGGTAACGAATTATTTTGAACATGTATTGTAAAATCTAATTTATGAATGCAATTGATCATGCTATTGCACAATTTAGTCTATTTTATTATTATTAATATTTGTGTCCAGAGATTTTTTTTATCAGTTGACAGTTTTAGTAAATGTAGCATTTCAACGGCGATGCGAGCGTTTAACATGCACACTAACTCTTTCACTGAGCTCTGCGTAAAGTCTGTCAAAACACCCATGGCATATTTGTGAGATTTACATTGTTAGTTCGATTTGTTTTCGTCACCAGGGGCGAATCCAGGATTTCGGCTTATATTATAACTATGTTTCATGTGAGTGAATTAATTATTATAAATCTATAATGATTATCAAATCGCATAAAATAAGAATTAAAAAAAAAAAAAAGAACAGTTCCAATCGGGACTCGAACTCACGTCCATAAATAGTCCAAGATTAGTAGTTCTACACGCTCTCCATTACACTACGGTACTTTAATACAATGTGTGAGCGTTACTTTCGTATATATATTAAGCTAACTGAATGCGCGCGTATGTAAACCATGATCTATAATTAGAAAGCCCCTTTGATCATCGTTATCATGTTGAAAAAAGGAGAACAACGGCGATGCGAGCGTTTAAAATGCACACTGACTATTTCACTGAGCTCTGCGTAGTGGCATATTTGTGAGATTAACATTGTTCTATACAGCGTGGGGTCGACTTCTAGTGAATGGGCATACGATTTAAATTCATACTCGTGCCTTATACGTACCTGCCGACAAATGATATATATGCGCGTACTGTTAATTTGATATTTTCTAGAAAAATGATTATCTATGATGATATGACTTCACTGTATTGAAATAACACGTAGAAGTCATTTTAATATCGAAAAAATACTAGGACTATTTAGGTGCAGCGAATGTGTATTCTAAGCGGAAGTGTAGTTTAACCGTGACTTCCGGAACTAAACACGATCGCGTTAACTGTATTATATTTTGAGAAAAAATAATTCGTTAAAAATAGAAGTCGCGGGGTTCTACCGGCGACTAATGAGTATCTTGCCTGCAAAACGTGTGTTCACCACTCACATAATCAATAATAATTGAACCCTTTCGCTGAGATAGACGACGTTTGAAAGCATGATGAAATGGGCCGAATTTCCTCAAATAAAGTACACCCCCATTTACCACCAATGTACTAAACGATTTGAAGTGATAACGTCGCTCCGTAAATAGTATCATATGAAAGTAAATTCGCGTAAAACTAATGGGGTTACACGTTTTGTATTATAATAACATATGTTAAGATTTATATTATTTAAGTGGACAGTGAATACTCTGATGAGACTGTGCGGGTTTACTGGCTCTCCCGACTCCTCAGTAAACGCAGATGTATTAAGACTCAAAATTACTCAAGCGTGCTTCATATCTGTATCCCATACATGTAAACGATGTATCTTCAAATGACACCCTGTTTAACTCTCTCACTTTCTCTAACGTTTTCTTTATTTCTCTCATTGTATGTTTGTCTGTCTGTCTGTGTAATCTTGTCTCTCTTTCTATATATTGCTGTATCTCTTTATGTCCACTTCATCTCTCTCTCTCTCTCT
>JASEVX010001449.1:0-16359 GCA_031761405.1 Serripes groenlandicus | reverse complement strand
TAACAACAAATACATCAAATAATTAATATGTATTAGCGGTAAATACAAAGAAATCAGAAGAGTTATAAAATAAAAAAAACAACAAAAAAACATCCATCGTATTCATAGTAGAGTACACACGTGTCATAGTACACTTCAATGACATTTTGAAATATAAAATAAAATCGGTTACCATAGTTACTGTTGTAATACGTTATACTTTGGTAGAAATATGCTTTATTTCATAAGTTAACCCTTTCCCTCATACGACAATTTATGCAGCAGACGACGTTGAACATATTTTGTCAAAAAATAGAAAATCTCTAAAATTGAGTGGATAACCTATGACTAAAAGTGAAAAATATTGTGGCAAAAGGAGAAATTAATCGTTTTGAGCAATTCCTTCTTTTGTCACTATGTTTTCGAAAATCCGTCTGCTGCAGAGGCGTCAAAAAGCGTCTATATGAGGGAAAGAGTTAACATATATTATAAATACGCTAGCTAGGAATTACGTTCCGATTGATTGATATGCACAGGTAATTAGTTAATTACACTCATACATCAACTGCATCTGCATACTTATATATTCCGCTCATTTCAAACATTATTTCCGCCTTCTTGGGAAGTGCATTATTCTTTCAAAATAGTAATTTGATAAACTGTATGTCTATTTTTTTTTTTCGTATGCACATGTATATTGTAAATGTTTTGACGATGAACCATATGTGTTCAAGTCTTATGAATAAACTTCTGTTCTGTTCTGTTCTGTTCATCAACATCGAATGCGTGGGTTCGAGACCCAGGCTCGGTCATTCATTCTTTCCGGTGACTGATAAAAGTCAAATGGACTAACGTCATTCGTCTTTCCACCAATGGGCTCAATAGTCTATGTTTGAAGGTAGTTAGTTGCATGGGAATAATATTTTGTAAATTAATTGTGTGATCGAGCCAGGTTAGACACGTCAGTGAACTGGCCGCCGTTATATAAATGAGATACCGTTGAACACGGCCTTAACCCTTTCCTGCAGACAGCAAATTTGCAGCAGACGACTTTGAAAACAAAAACGTGAAAAATTAGAAACTCTCTTTAATGAAAGTACAATAATTATAAAGAATTGAAAACATGGTGACAAAAGGAGAAATTGATCGCTTTGAGCAATTTCTTCTTTTGTCGCCATGTTTTCAAAAAGTCGTCTGCTTCAGAGGCGTCAGAAAGCGTGTTTATGTGTGTGTGTGGGGGGGGGGGGGGGGGGGGGGGGGGGAGGATTAAACGCAAAATCAATCAATTTATACGTCGAGCGCTAGATAGGAAAATGGCTTGTGTTGGCACAAAGTCAATCGATGCACACATCTGGGTAAGTGAATGATAGCATTTCTGTGATTCTCGGAATTACCCGTATGCACGCACTTCGTTGATTCACTCTGTTGATTATTTATTAAGACCAATAAATGTATTATATCTCAGCCGTTAAATTGTTCACACCCAACGAGATATTAAATATGCCGAAAGAGGCTTTTGAAATAACAGTAAATGGATAGATCGGTAAAGTAAAATCAATGTTGAATTGACATTTCAAAGTACCAGTACCCCTTTGATCCGCGATGGTCGTAATGAATTGGTGCCTGTCGAAAATTGAAACTTCAATGGTCAAATTGACCGTTATAAATATAGGATGTATCACACATAAATGGTCCCTTGAGTGAAAGTGGGCATAAGCGACATAGGACGAGTCCCACAAGCAGTGCATACTCAAAGGTGTTTTCATTGTCCGTATAAATGTCCGTGTTCGATTATGACAGCAACTGACTGACTGCAACCAGTGTAGCCAGGCAGGCATGTCGTATTAAAAGGGCTGGACTAATTTGTCAACAATACCATCAGCACTGTTGATTGAACAAGAACTTACTTCCACTTTGCATTTTTATTTCTACGTTTTCTATTTATTTTTTAACTGCATGAAGATTATTTTGAAGTTTTAATGATCGGTGGTGTCGAAGGAACCCGCCTGGCACTCTGATAGCTTATATACACAAGTACGTGTTTAGATGACGCAGCTCTTGGTTCCAATTCGGTGTCCTTCCGTTCTATTTTCTTTTCCCAATTCCATAGCGAACCATTCAATTAGTTTCGTCTGCTATTCTCATTACAAACGTTTTTGTTTCATCTCCATTCTGTTAACATCTGATGCAAATATTTACCCTCTTCGATGAGGTCACGTGATATATCAGAACAGACTGTGTTACATACTCATCTTTGATCTGTTGCCTTGACGGGTTCTTTGTTGTTCTTTGCTCAACAACCGTGCTAGTCTACGATTTTCTCAATTTATCGCCATTTCTGTTGGTGTGTTATGAAGATGGTTTCCAAATGCAATAACTGTGAGGGCGATTGAAAAATCAATTTGGCCGGCGTTGTTTTGGAACAGCAATTGACGTTTACACATGTACTGTATCATCTTTGGAAGTCAGCCATACCTTGAACTATTTATCTAGATATTCGATAAAAGAATGGCGTTGATTTTGTATCTCTCAAAAATATATTATATAGCTGTTTTACATTTTAATTTTCAATAGCATGAACTTGTTATTTATTTTGATATATGATTAAATGGATGTTAACAATTTTATCTTGATTTACGAAAATGAAATTGTGTTGATTTTGTATCTCTCAAAAAAATAACATTGCGGTTAAAGATTTTCAAAAAGCATGGACTTTATATCAACTTTAAAATGAATTGATATATGTTTCAGCAAATCTTACATACTAATCTTAGTTAACAAAATAGAAAATACACCAAGTGCTTAAAATCTTTTTCCCACGTACAGCAAACTTGCAGAAGACGTCTGTGAAATCATCTTGACAAAAGTATGGAAAATATCTATAGATATAGATAAATATATTTATGGAATAGAGCTTAAAACATTGTGGCCAAAGGAGAAACTGCTCATCATGAGCAATTTCGTCTTTTGCCAAAATGTTTTCAAAAGTCATCTGCTCCAAAGAGGTTTCAGAAAGCGTCTTTATATGGAAAAAGGGTCAAATTTCAGCATTTATGATCTTATATTGTTTCGATATGAAGAAGTTTTTATTCATACTGATTAAACTCGGTCGAGCAGAGATAGCTCGTTTGATAACGTCGAAGGATCTCAATCCAGGGATCGAGCGTTCAAAAACCGTCTCGGCCATTTATTCTCTCCACTGATTGACAAAAGTCAATTAACCCTTTCCCACATATAGACGCTTTTTGACGTCTCTGTAGATGTCGACTTTTGAAAACCTTGTAACAAAAGGAGAAATTAATCAAGAAGAGCAATTTCTCCATTTTTCACAATGTTTTCAACTTTTCTCAGTAATTTATTCTTCATTTATAGAGGATTTTCTGTGCTTTTGTTTAGGATTTACAAAGTCGTCTGCTGCAGATGTGTTGTATGTGGGAAAGGATTAACTAGCGTCATTCGTCTTCAACAAATGGACTAAATAGTCTATATAGGAAGGTAACCAGTTGCCTAAGAAGAATGCTGTGTGGAATGTAGATATGGTGCATTAATGGAGGGACGCATACGTGATATGAACTTGCCGCCGTGATAGTACTGAAAATTTGTTAAACCCCAATCAATCAAATCATGAAATCCTCTTAAATCCCATGTTTAAGTCGATTCGGTTAATGTGTTTTGTTTTTTAAGTCTGCATAGTATTTTTTTTAATAATAATACTGAAGCATATAATATGGTAAATGTTTTGCCAGCGAACTCTATTTACAAAACTAAACATCTTAATAAATATGGATAAGATATTAACTCTGACATGTTTGCTTGTGTTTCATATTTTGCAGCGCAAAACAAAAATAATGGCTTTTCAAACTTTACTTTCATTCTAAACGTTCTCAAAACAAGCACACCATTCAAGCGGAACGCTCGATTCAAGCGGGGCTGTACGCCAGCACCCCAGAATATTGTTCTTACAGTTTGGTAATGGTATTATAAATTGAGCGTGAAGTCATTTTCACAGACATTTACAAACTTATGTTCGTTTCGCGGGGTTCTTGCTTTCCTCCATCAATAATGCACACCAGGGGGCGCGAATACAAATGATAAATCACATTTCCAGAGACGGTATGCAAAAGGGCGCATGAAATTTCAGACATTTTAGTTGCATCACGGTTAAAGAGTTTAGAGCTGTTAAAGATCATATATCACGGAAATAGTTCAGCCGTGTCAAATAAAAGTTAGAATCGTTGCACATGCGGACATCGGAGGTTGCAGACAGTCTGTAAAGACGCCCACAGAGAACAGAGCCTTCACTTGCCACCAAGATTATGTATCACTTAACCTTTTGTATCATTTAATAACATACAATCGAACCTGTGATAAAGACCACATTGGAAAAACAGTTCCCTGTCTATAGCGACCGTACTGTTAGTTTCCCAAATGCTCATTTGTTGTATAAATGACCTTGTAATTAAAGACCATCTGTGAACAAAGACCAGAGTGATCACTTACTAGGTGGTCTTTTAGCACAGGTTTAATTGTATATTCAGTCCACTTATTTTGATACCAACTGAATACATACGACATGTTTTCCCATGATATGGCTCTCTCTCCGTACGTTTACAGATTACGCTGTTCCATTGAAACAGAGCAGTATCAAATGAAATGGAGTCTGATTTTAAGAACCTCTGTTTTGTAAACAAAGAGGGGGTTTATTTTAGTTATTCATAACATAGCATACACTTTATCCATACGGTAATGTTTATATCATACATGGGGATATGAATAGGACATTCAGAGTTTGGTAATTTAACATAAGCATTTACTTGCTTCTGCAGCAGACGACATTGAAAAATAGAAACTCTCTACAATTGAATGTATAACCTATGACTAAACGTGGAAAACATTGTGGCAAAAGGAGAAATTGCTCGTCTTAAGCAATTTCTTCTTTTGTCACTATGTTTTCAAAAAGCCGTCCGCTGCAGAGGCGTCAGAAAGCGTCTACATGAGGGAAAGGGTTAAATGTTATATAGTGCTATTTCAGTTTCGAAAGAAGTTACATCTAAGGATCCCCTTCGCCTAATGCGCATTAAAATATAAAAATCACGTCACACAATTAAGCGTCTTGATCAACTTGATATGGTAGTATCACCCGGTGACCTACAATTGCATTTTTGTATTATCATAAGTTACATCTGGTCGAGCCGTGGTATCTGAATCGGCATCTACGGGGCCTGTCGATCCAGGGGTCGAGAGTTCGAATCATGGATCCGCGGGTCATTTATTATTTCCATTGATTGACAAATGTCTTTGTAACTAGCAACATTTGTCATCCTCCAATAGGCTAACAGTCTATGTGGATATGTAGCCATTTTCCATGGGAAGAATGTTATTAGATTATTGGTGCGGGGGAACCAGGAAATGAACGTCTGTCTAATGTTATTAGATTATTGGTGCGAGGGAACCAGGAAATAAACGTCTTTCTAATGTTATTAGATTATTGGTGCGAGGGAACCAGGAAATAAACGTCTGTCTAATGTTATTAGATTATTGGTGCGAGGGAACCCGGAAATAAACGTCTTTCTAATGTTATTAGATTATTGGTGCGAGGGAACCAGGAAATAAACGTCTTTCTAATGTTATTAGATTATTGGTGCGAGGGAACCAGGAAATAAACGTCTTTCTAATGTTATTAGATTATTGGTGCGAGGGAACCAGGAAATAAACGTCTGTCTAATGTTATTAGATTATTGGTGCGAGGGAACCAGGAAATAAACGTCTTTCTAATGTTATTAGATTACTGGTGCGAGGGAACCAGAAAATAAACGTCTTTCTAATGTTATTAGATTACTGGTGCGAGGGAACCAGGAAATAAACGTCTTTCTAATGTTATTAGATTATTGGTGCGAGGGAACCAGAAAATAAACGTCTTTCTAATGTTATTAGATTACTGGTGCGAGGGAACCAGAAAATAAACGTCTGTCTAATGTTATTAGATTATTGGTGCGAGGGAACCAGGAAATAAACGTCTTTCTAATGTTATTAGATTATTGGTGCGAGGGAACCAGAAAATAAACGTATTTCTAATGTTATTAGATTATTGATGCGAGGAACCAGAAAATAATCGTCAGATGATCTGGCCGACGTAATATATAAATAAAATGAGCCGTCCCGCGAGAAAACTAACAGTGTGGACTCTGCGTAAAGTATAGACTGGGATCAACCTAAGCATGTCGTGCAAGCTAACCCGGCCATTCACTGTTCGCTGGTCCATTTATCCTGACACCAGCGGTTAATAATACCGGTAATGCTAACCCCAAAAGTCTGAGCGCCAAAGAGGGAAAGCCATAAGTACCATCTTTTAAAGTATTTGGTATGACCTGGCCGGGAAATCGAACTCACGACCTCCCGCTACCGAGGCAAACGCTCTACCAATACACTTCCGAGGCGGTTCACTGTTGAAGTGTTCGCAGATGCAACTAGACCCCTTATCGCCTGGCGCGGTCCATATGTTTGTCGTTAAAATAACATCGTATATTACAACACCATTTCAAACACGCATCTTCCGGAAACTAAAGAGCACAGGAATGCAGCCAGAAGAACCTACTATCCGAAACGGACGTTCCAAAGATTTCAGTTCGCACTTCATGTGTCCATATTTCACATTATTGACATTTTGATTACGTGTACTGTCTATAGTTTTTTTTGTATGTATGTTGTTATTTGGTGTGTTCAGTATGTACTGTATTGTAAACAAGTTGTATAACGTATAAACATTTGATTGAAATGACTATGAATTTTGATTGATCAAGTCAAATAATAAATTAATTGAAAAGTTAATTGAACTGAATTATTTGTTCTCACTTTGGAATAGACTTGAACCGGTCACATAAGTTAAGGAATACGTCAGCATTGCACTATTTTCTCTATTCTAGTCAATGAACACCAATAATGTTAAAACCACGTGATCAGGAGACGAAATACTACTACCATCCGCTAACCCTATGTTGTGGGTACTCATTGAGAGGATTCTTTTGAGTACCTACAACATAGGGTTTGGTTGGATAATAAGAGAGAAATTGTGAGGAAAAGAGATGCAAACCCCTCCATATCTAGACCTCTGATACTAACAGGGCTATGATTATACGTCCGACGACCATTGGCAATTAAGGGTTCAAAAGTCCGTACGTCCGTCTCTTTCATATATTATAAGGCACAGTACCAGTACAGTTAAACCAGAGATTTCTCGGATATATAATAGTTTACAAGAGTTGCGGCAAGATGCAGCAGTTCGATGTTGGCGCGGGAATCAGCATTTTATGGCTAAAGAAATACTGTTTGATTCGAAAAACACGAAACCCGCTTTTAAATATATGATAAAAATATATGATAACAATAGTTTTTTTTAGTAAAATACGTAAAGAGAAAACAAAAATACCTTTCCTAACGTGTTGACCTCGACCTACCAAAATTATTGTAAACATTTATCTGCGCATGCGCGTCCTTTTTTTCCCATAATATATTCTTAAAATCGCAAAATTAAGCATAATAACTTGGCGTTTATGAAAATATTCCCATTTTCCTGTTATTAAAACCCCGGTGGTTCCCAGTGATGTTACATAGACTCCGCTCTGGTATACTGCTTGTGTTCAGTTGTGTGACTTCGGATCGAAGTCAAGAGAAAAGAGGGAGAAATGTAACGGGAACGGGTATAAATATCACTTCTACATCCGGCTTTTATAGCGACGTTGGTAGAGTGGTTGACGCTTCGTAAAGTTAAGCAACGTTCATCGCGGTTACGTTAAACTATGGTTTTAATTTACTTTATAATTTTAAAAAAACTACTCGCATACAAATTTGAATGAGAACCAGTCTAGTGACGAACTGCTACGGAAATATCCGAGAGCTGACGGTAAATTACGGCGCAAGCGCGATCAAGACAATT
The DNA here is from genome assembly GCA_031761405.1 of Serripes groenlandicus. Lineage (NCBI taxonomy): Eukaryota > Metazoa > Mollusca > Bivalvia > Cardiida > Cardiidae > Serripes > Serripes groenlandicus. The sequence continues at coordinate 8,447 of JASEVX010001449.1, read as the reverse complement.
AACACGGCGCATGCGCAAGCCCATTGGACCAGTAACATTTTTTTCACAACCAATTTATGCACTGGTGCTGAGGCACCCGTGCAATAAAGATCTATCGGTTGTTGGATTTTGACGATTTTCACCGTGATTTTATTACTCAAGGATGTATGTGCTATTGATTATATGGTCGATCTCATACCCTAGTGTGCAATAAACATTCTCACACGTTGGTGTATCAAAACAGTTTCAATCCCGAGTCTATCAACCTTTCCCATCGACACATTTGCCGAAGATATCTTTTGAAAACAATGTGGAAAAAGGAGAAAATTCACAATGCATGAAATGTTTTGAAACTTTCGACAAATACAGATGACGGCATATGTCGGCCCGGATTAGCCTGCGTGGATTTCGCAAGCTGATCTGGGTCGATGCATTACGTAGAGTCCATACAGTTGGTTCTCTCGTGGGACGGCTCATATGATAACATGTGTTATGTGATCGTATTTTACTGGTTGATTCTCCCAACCGGATTTCAGATTGTGTAATATGTTTTTCCGACACTACTTCGTTGGGCAGATTGTTCCATATGTCTACGGCTCGATTTGTAAATGAATCGTTGTCAATGTTCAGTCAGCAGTAGCATTTGTTTAGTTTATATACATTCCCTCTCTGGTTACACTGTTGGACTCCATTTCAAACATCTCTCATGTTACTTCCTCGTCTTAGATTTCCTTTACTATCTTGAATGTCTCTATCATATCCCCTCTAAGTCTTCAGTATTTCAAGGTTGGCACTTTTAGCGTTTTCAGTATTTCGAAATATTCCGGAATACGTTGGATAAAGGAATCGAATTCACCAATCGAAAACTGGTATTTTTTTTACCAAGGTTAATCACCTCGCCATAAATTCTTTAAAAGAGTTAAATCATTTTTCTAGGTAAACAATGGAAATGTAGGTGCCATTGCTCGTTCTGAGCAATTGCACCTAAATTTGCATTGTTTACAAAGGGGTCAAAATTGTCCCTAAGCCAGGGTTTTCAAAATAGGTTTTTAGTTACAACCGTTTTACGCCAAGCCCTCTCGATATACCTGTATCCTGATAGGCCCTACGTGCGTTAAGCACGCTCATACATAATTAAATATGTCGGTCTCTTCCACGTACAATAAATCAGCATCAGCTGCCATCAGCTGCCATTGACAACATCTACACAAAACATTTATAACATACAGTTGAAAACACTTCAAAGCAAAAGGACAAATCGATCATGATGAGCAACTTTTACTATTGCCACCATTTTTTTAAAAAAAATCATTTGCTGCGAATGCGTCAAAATGCGTTGCATGTGGGAAAAGGTTTACTACTGCCTTTAACCAGCCCGTGACATTTAACCATGACATTTGAGCCGTTACCGCGAGAAAACCAACATAGTGGACTCTGCGTAAAGTATCGACCCGGATCAGCTAAAGCATGCCGCGCTGCCTAACCCGGGTAGACACTTTTCAATCCTGTGGATTTTCTGTTCCAGGAATAATTACTCTATACCTCTATCTCCCTAGGACGGAATGTGTCGGCCCGGATAAGCATGCGCGGACTGCGCAGGCCGATCCGGGTCGATACATTACGCAGAGTCCATAATGTTGGTTTTCTCACAGGACGGCTCACTTTACTCTAGCGAACGGTAGCCAATCGACCAATCAAATTACAGCCATTTCACGTCTGGTACGAACCTTTACAAAACCGAGAAATTTAAAAATCTACACGTAACGCAAGGCTGTTGTACTAAGGAAGGGTGTATTAACTACTTTCCCACATACAGCACATCTGCAGCAGGTGACTTTGAAAACATCTAGTCAAAAAAAGGAATATTCTTTTATAATTGAAAGGATAATTCTTTAGAGTGTATAGAGTTGAAAACATTGTTGCAAAACGGGGACATTTCTCATTTTACGCAATTCCTACTTTTGTAACATTTATTTTAAAATTCGTCTGCATAAGCGTCTGTATGAGGGAAATGGTTAACACCCTTAGTTAAGTCTATACTTAAGTATTACCTGGTAGGTGTTTGTGAACCTGATAATTTATTCTCGAGGAAGACATTGTTTATTAAACCATGAATGTTTTGCGTTTCTGAATAACAAAATGAAATGGGAAAACTAATTGGAAAATTATTGTTTTGTCATTTCATATGTTACAATTCCTTGAGTTAGGGGGAAACAATTAATAATAATCATAAGAAAACTCTATGACATTAGTCCTTATTTTATTAAAACATCATACAGAATATATGCTTTATACTTTTAACGAACGACTTGGGCTCCTGTTGTCAAAATAGCCAAGGGTTTATAGATATTTATTTACTAGCGTTTTTAAAAGGATCGTATTAATAACAAAAGTTTGTATAACAAAGAAAACTTAAACGGGTCATTGTAAAACGGCTTCCCCAACACCCAGTGCATTCGATATATCATGATGTTTGATATGAAATTGTGAATAGAAATAAAAGATGGAATGGCTCTATGTAAAATCCACTGAATGGAAAACATTTCAAAATAGAATTTTCACAACTTTGAAAAATGGCAAACAACTATTCACTATTAAAGTTGCGTGTAGCTGTTTGGTGGTCATAAGCCATACCGATTGCAATTAAGCCTTTCGCACATAAAACAAATCGACAGCTTACAGCTTTAAAAAGTTCTGCACGAAAATATGGAAAATCTCATAATGGATATAGTTAACCCTTTCCTACATACAGACGATTTCAGATGTTTCTGCAGCAGACGACTATTGAACAAAGTGTGATTTAAGGAGAAATTGTTCATGGTGAGCAATTCCTCCTTTTGCCACAAGAATATCAACTTTATTATAAAATTAAACTTTCGTATAAACAGATTTTCCGCATTTTTCTCCAAACATTTTCAAATGCGGCTTCTTCAGATTTACTGTATGTTGGAAAGGGTTAAAACATTGCGACAGCAGGTGAAATTGTTCATGGGGATCAATTTATTCTTCCTTTTGCCAAATTGTTTCCAAAATGCGTCTGATTCGACTGCGTTAAAATGCGTCAAACTTACAGTTGGTATTGTATTGTAAAGACTACACAGACACTATTTGATACTACAGGTGTCTTTAACAGTCAACTTTATATGTAAGTTTAACTTTTTTCTAAATACAACAAATCTGCAGCAGACGACGTTGAAAACATGTAGTCAAAGTTATGGAAATTCTCTATAAATGAAAAGACCAAATCAGGAATAAACTGAAAGCATTGTTGCAAAAGGGGAAATTTCTCACCGTGAAAAATTTCTCCATTTTACAAAAGTCGTCTGCATCAGAGGCGTCAGAAAGCGTCTACGTGTGGGAAATTGTTAACCCTTTCCCACATACGACAATTATGCAGCAGACGACTTTGAACATATTTTGTCAATAAATGGAAAATCTCTATAATTGAACCTATGACTAAAAATGGAAAACATTGTGGCAAAAGTTGTCAAAAGTTGTCACTATGTTTTAAAAATGTCGTCTGCTGCAGAGGCGTCAGAAAGAGTCTACGTGTGAAAAGTTTTAACCCTTCCCTCATACGACATTTCTGCAGCAGACGAATTTGAACATATTTTGTCAATAAATGGAAAATCTCTATAATTGAATGGATAACCTATGACTAAAAGTGGAAAACATTGTGACAAAAGGAGAAATTGCTCGTTTAGAGCAATTTCTTCTTTTGTCACTATGTTTTCAAAAAGTCGTCTGCTGCAGGGGCGTCAGAAAGTGTCTACGTGTGAGAAAGTTTAAAAAGTCGTCAGTTTCGAAAACATCTGAAGTGGAACAAGATAGCACTAAATGAAAATAAAAAATATATTTAAGCATATATATGAAACATTGCAGTCAAATGAGAAGTTAATCAAAAGGAAAAAAGACATCATTTTCCACATTGTTCGTAAATTCGTCTGTATTAGGGGTTCAGTTCAGCCAGTATAAAAACTCAGGCGAATGCAGATAAGTATATGATATTAATTCATAACACACCATGAATTTTATATCTGTATATTTACTGTATGTTGGGCCGGTGGCCTCTATTTACAAATAATTAAGAATTGCATATTGTATTGTATTGTATTTGTTGAAAAAAATAAGAGTTATTTTATAAGCAAAAAATACACGATTATTTTCTAGTGACAAGTCTGGTAATACAATTTAAAACTGAAATGTGATCGCCCTTGTCTATCGATTTATCATGTCAGTGCCGTTTAGAATTCCAAGAGTACTTTGATTTTCAACCAGTCTTCGTATATAGGACTTTAATTCACTAAAATAATAATAAAACAATTAGTGTTCTAGCGTATTTATATATTTACAGAACTCAGCCGTTTTAACAACAACATGTTAACTTGGATATATTTGATATTTCAGAGGACATTATGTATTTAAATATGTATAAGGATTAAAGGATTAAGTCTGTTAATGCGTTAGAAATCGTCCAAGATTTGGCAAAGGTGAGTTTGCAAAACGTAACACTCGGTAACTGTTCAGAAACCATTTTGTTTTATTTGCATTCTATTTTCATGTTATTCTTTTGTTTTCTTTCTTCAACTGTTGTATACGTTAGTTATGTTTATATACTGGGATGGCAATCATAAACGATAATGGTAATCTTGGTATGGTATTAAATATATGCATACTGGAATTGTATCGTTAAATGCACCGTTAAGGTACTTGTTAGATAGATATACTATATTGCATGGGGGAAATAGGGGTTAACCCACAACAAATCACAACAGACGAAAATATCTACCTAGACAAACAAATGAGAAATCTCTATAGCAGAAATAATAATAATTGTTAATAGAGTTGAAAACATGGTGGCAAAAGGAGAAATTGCTCATTATGATTTTGCCGCCATGATTTCAAAATTCACTTGCTGCAAAAGCGCCAAAATGCCTCTGCAGGTAGGGAAGGGTTAAATAAGCCCTCTTGGGAACCGCGTCTGAAAGAAATGGTATTCATTCTTCTTCGATGATTTAAATTCATTTAATGACATTCAAAACTTCTGTATCACTTTTAACATGTACTACAACAAGTACATATATATATGAAAGGACAGCTGTTTTAAGCACCAACATGCTAGATTGCAAGAGATTCCACATTGTTAAAACTTGCAATACATTCACAAGAAAACAACATCATGCAGGTCACATATATAATAAAAGCACAACAACAGATTTAAATGACACGTTTTCCTGATACCCCTTCCCAAATAAATCAAGTTTAATCATTAAACCTTTTAACCCATGGTATTGAAGCATCCGTTACTGGAACTTCTGTCCCTGTAACGTTTGTCTTTGAGCCCGTTCTTTGGAATAAAACGTACATGTTGGACTCCGGTGAAAAATGTATATACAGAACAGCATTTACAACCGCCCGATCTGATACAGATCTACACTTACTTCAGTGTGTTAGATGCTTCTGCAAACGTATGTAGATTCTGAAAAGACGGAGCAGATGTAAAGGCTGATCTGCACCGAACAAACATTGTTCAGAAAATACAACTTGTACATTTTTCATCATGGGTTCATTTAGTCTCAGTTATGTCCTGTAAACCTGTTTGTTGCATGTAATTAAAACTAAGGGTCATCACGGAAAGGGTTAAATCTCATACGTATTAATCCCTTTCCCACCTGCAGCGAATTTTGATGCAATAGCAGCAGACGACTTTTGAAAACATTGTGGCCAAAGGTGAAATTGCTCATGATGAGCAATTTCCCCTTTGGCCACAATGTTTTCAACTTTATTTAAAAATTAAGCCATCTTTTATGGAAATTGTCAGGGTGTTGTCACCATGTTTTTAACGTCGTCTGCTGCAGATTTGCTGTATGTGGGAAAGGGTTTAAGCTCTATGAAAATGTCTTACTAATTGGATCACTCTGGGTGGAAAGTTGACATGTAGAGGTGGCCCTGGGGATTTTGTTAAATAATACACAGACTTAAAACAAATGTCGGACATTAGTACCACACCTCTATTTATAAGGAAAAGCATGGAAAAAATGAATGTTGGCTTGTCTAAGGAAATGGTTCGTACACAATTTCAATATTATATTAAAAGTGAAAAAAAAAAATTGGTTTTTAATATGATCTGCGATAACTCAACTGTAGACAATTATATAGCTTGCACATGTGTCAAAGGAATTATATGTCTAAAGTGGAGGACTTTTTGTGTATTCGGAGTTATAGATTGTCTCCCTTTTCTAATTTATAGATGAATTATTAACACTTTCCCTCATACAACCATTCTGCAGCAGACGACTTTGAACATGTTTTGTCAAAAAATCTCTATAATTGAATGGATAACCTATGACTTAAAGTGGAAAATATTGTGACAAAAGGAGAAATTGCTCGTTCTGAGCAATTTCTTCTATTGTCGCAATGTTTTCAAAAAGCCGTCTGCTGCAGAGGCGTCAGAAAGCGTCTATATGAGGGAAAGGTTAACACTTCCCCACATACTGGCAGTCTCCGACGCCTCAGCAGAAGACGACATTTGAAAACATTATGACAATTTGGAAAATCGCTCAAAATTAGCAATTTCTCCTTTTACCAAATTGTTTTCATTTCTTTTCAGTAATGATGTCTTTATTTATAGAGATTTTTCATATTTATTTATAAACGTTTTCGAGGTCGTCTGCTGAAGATGTGTTGTATGTGCGAAAAGGTTACTATCGGTATGGTATCCATTTCTTTTCTATCATTTCCCCGAGGACTTAAATTCTCATCTGTTTGATGGACACAAAGTCTGATCTTTCAAAAATAATAACTGTTTATCTCAGTACGAAAACTATATGACAGGTTTGTTTACCTGTTAACAAAGTCGGAATTTTGCGAATATAATGTCTGCTTCTGTTGTTATATCATTGCTGGAACACGAACTCATGTTTCTACTTTCAGACGCATTTTGACGCGTATGCAGCTTCTGAAAACATTGTGACAAATAGAGAATTTGCATGAGCAACTTCTCCATTTGCCAAAATGTTTTGAACTATATTCAATAATTATACTTTCATTTCTAGAGATTTTCCATGTTTTTTCCTGCATGTGTTCAAAAACGTCTGCTGAAGAATGGTTGTAGGTTGGAAAGGGTTTGTATCACATTCGAGACGATCTGGCGAAATGGTGTCTTGTAACATGTACTAACAGTGAACACGCATGCACATCGTCCAAAAAGTCCTAATTGTCCGCCTCCATTACGAAGAGGCAGGCATTGATATCTTTTTTCCAATTGCAGACGAACTTCGACGTATATGCAGCAGACGAGATTTTGAAAACGTTGCTGCAAAAGGAGACATTTAGAACATTACTCCAATTGCCACTCAGCTGTATCAAATAAGCATTCCTGCATGTATAAAGATTTACCATAACTTTGCCTATATGCTTTAAAAGTCGTCTGCTGCATATGTGTTGTATGTCGGATAGGTTACTCTATGTCGAAATAGCAGAATTGTAGGCCGATGGTTTCATTTCATGCTCCCAACATCTCTCTCATTCTACTTTTGTCAACAAGTACTGTCGCAGCTCATTTGCGTTTTATGTCAAAGTAGTAGTAGCAGTAGAAGTATTGGTTGTAATAGACGTAGTGATAATATAAGGAATAGTCTTACTAGTAATGATAGTAGAAGTAGAAGTAGTAGTAGTAGTAGTAGTAGTAGTAGTAGTAGTAGTAGTAGTAGTAGTAGTAGTAGTAGTAGTAGTAGTAGTAGTAGTAGTAGTAGTAGTAGTAGTAGTAGTAGTAGTAGTAGTAGAAGTAGTAGTTGTAGTAGTTGTAGTAGTTGTAATAGTAGTAGTAGAGATAGTAGTAGTAGAAGTAGTAGTAGTAGTAGTAGTAGTAGTAGTAGTAGTAGTAGTAGTAGTAGTAGTAGTAGTAGTAGTAGTAGTAGTATTAGTAGTAGTAGTAGTAGTAGTAGTAGTAGTAGTAGTAGTGGTAGAAGTAGTATTTGCAGTAGTAGTAGTAGTAGTAATCTGGTTTTTTAAATAATTTATTTACCCTTGCCGTGCAGAATAAACTACTTAGTGAGCATGGACTATGTATCCAGATTGATATAAGAACAGAACAGTTGGCAGGCCACTCCTGGGCCGGTTGTTCAAAGGTTGGATACCCTTAACCTATGGTATAAGATTTATCCGGGATTATAAGGTTATCCGAGTTTTAACAACCGGCCCCTGGTGTCAGTTACAAGGATTTTACTTGGTTTAGTGTAACCTTTAAACACTTGCAGACGCAGTTTCACGCAAAAGAGTTTTTAAACCATTGTGGAAAAAAGAAGAAATTGCTTATAATGGACAATTTTCACTTCTGTCACAACACTTTGAATTCCTTTCAGTAATGCTATTTTCATTCATAGAGACTATCCATATGCTTGCATAGATCATTCTAACATCGTTTGCGTTAACTTGTGTACAGTGTTATAGGAAAGAAATGTCCTTTC
>JASEVX010001448.1:0-16371 GCA_031761405.1 Serripes groenlandicus | reverse complement strand
TTTGACAGTTACACCCGGGTGAAGCAAAGGGCAAGTCACGCGTACGTACGTTTCAGGTTTCATCATTGACCTTGAAGTAAAGATTGTCAGCCATAATAACGAACTGTTTTGTATAAGGCAAAGCTAAATTAATAACTACAGGTAAATTTATTTTCTGAACTATTCTCATTTGTTTAAATTTTCTTGTTGGAAAAACCTTCACCACTTTCTATTCAAAGTGGGGTGGGGAATGGATGGAAAATAATGTAATTGATTCGTAGGAAAATCATGAAGCGAAGTCAAGGTTTAAAGAAGTAAAGAGCTTAGACTGGAAAGGAAGAAGTTTATACAGCTATATTACTTATTTAGAGAGACTGACGTTTGAAAACGTTTATCTAACTTTATTATGAAATGATTGATGACTTTCCACAATTTAACGTTTTCCCAATTTAAGGGCATATATACAAACCTAGTCCAAATATTTTAAACTTTCGGTTTCTCGTTTTATCATCTGTCATTTTTTGTTCAACCTCGCGTATGCAGGATAATAACAAAATGAAAAATGAGCATATGCGATGTCTTTTTTTGAAGGACTAATACAAACCTAGTCCAAATAATTAAGACTTTCGGTTTCTCGCTTTATCATCTATCATTAATTGGTCAACCGAAGTCTAAACACACTGTTCAATTTCTCCATAGCATTTTTCAGACTGACTCATTTAATTAACATTATTATGCCATTTACATCCTTGACAGCTATATATGCAGCGATAAAATAACCCATATTTATAATTATAATGATATTAAATTGAGCCTAAAATTTATGCAGCTTACCCCTTTACTACTTAAATCTATCAAAATTACGAAAAATTTAAAATTTCAACCAATTTGTTTGAACCAATGAAACGAAACATCGCCCTAACTCCCTACGTTTTGTGTGAATAAGATTTATCACATGTCAAAGCTTGTATCCAATCTAATCAGTGTTCCCACAGACATTTTTTTCTGGGGGTACATGTACCCTCTTGAGTGAGTTTTTGGGGGTACAACATATCATGATGTTATATAGTAAATAAAACGAAACAATCTGTGTTATTATCCTTTAGTAACAAAAACAACTTTTTTTTTATTGAAATAAAACATCTAATTCATTATTGTTTGTTATTCCTTTTTAAGATTAATATAATAATAGGTTATAATGTTATGTGAAAATATGTTACATTGACTAGAGTAGATACAACAATTCAGAGCTCCAGATAACATGCGTATCTGCGTAAATTACGAATGGAAAATCACCAAATACGCACATGTTTCAAATTCCATGAGTTACAAATACGCATACATTTTGCAATTTACTCATCCGTTCACGTTATCATGCATATCTTCTTTTTTAAATCACAAAAAAAAAAAAATATTCTTTCAAAGTTTCCCGGAAAAACTTAGTCTATTTTTAGAACTAAAAGTAATGGTTCCCGTTTTCTACGTAGCTGATTTACGCAAATCGGAAACCAAATCGATATTTGGCATTGAAGCGCCTGTAATTTCAAAATGAATTAAATGAAAGCGCTTTTGACGTGATCAGTTTGTATCTTTTGCTTTGCTAATTTGTAATATCGCGAGACAGTTAAAAGGAGAGCTTCATCCAATGGAGTCGCTTTCTACTTGAAGAAACAACACCACATGATATTTTCGCAGGCATACAGATCACGTGATTTTTTTTGCGCGCTTTCTTGAAGCTTTAGTAAACATCTCCTTATTTGGAAATCTATTACACAGGAAAGAATTTCTCATATATGCACCATGCGATACATTTTTACAGGGTTCGAATTTAAGCTTGCATACTCGAGTTGAGATTTCAGGCACCAGCATATTTTTGCGAGTGAAATAATACGCATTTCTAATCGTCGAATTTCTTTGACAAATCGCGGTAATTGCAGTTAATTTTCGAGATTTACCGAGTGGCTGGGAGTATACTTTGCAATATTAGCGGAAGTTTACAATCAATACAATCGATACATGTCTTGTGTGCATTCCTATTCAACGGCCCCAATATTGATGACGTTTACTGCGGTTTAGTAAGTCTAAAATTAGTTTTGATTTACATATCGCGAATACGATTGGCTGGAATGGTCATGTGTATATTTTGGGTTTCCCAAGTTGTATTTTTGCACTTAAAGCACACCTCCTACATGATAAAAAGGGCTGTGACCTATCCATTGATGCCATAAAACTCTTCAAATTGAAGAACATATGCAAAACAACAAGGTCACCGATTTAGGTCAGTCACTGAAACAGGGCAGCGTGTACGAGTTATATCATATGTCATTCAACATTCATATTAGTTTATTAATGCTCCCATCCCAAAAAATAAAATATTTTTCCGACCTACCGACCCACCTCTAAAATCTAGGGTCGGTTAAGAGCAAACAAACAATTGTTTAATGATGGCTTTATTAAAATACTCATAGTACTTTGGGCGTTACTCATCACTCAAAATGTTCATGAGTAATGTCTCCTCTTGCCAAAAAATTATCTGGAGCCCTGCAATTGAACATATGACACAGTATGCCCACTGAGTTCTGAGATTTTGGTTACATGTACCCACTGCTTTTGGAAATTTGGGGTACACAGTAACAATAAGGGGTACAGATATAATAAACAAGGACATTTTGATTTTGTTCTTTTTGATCATGTCCCTCTCAACATTCAAGGAAAAGACTAAAACTTAACAGAATGACTAATCAAACAGAAAGTACAAATAAAGATTATCATTGAAAGTAGACAGAAGTATGAGCAATATCTCCCTCTCCCACAGTGTATTTAAAATGGGTCTGTTGTAGACAAAAAGAAGAAATATCTGCAAAGGACAAACAGAACATTTATCTGCATCTGTTCTCTTTCTCTTCAATTCAGGCTCTGTTGATGTACTGGCAACCTGCTTGTCTGGTGATGTTTTATTTTCTGCAAAGTAAAGCATGCCAATATGAATCAGCCAATACCACTGTGTAATCATGTTAAAACAACTTGCGTCACTATCAAATGTCTTTAACTTCAATTTGAAAAATAAAAGATACGATGGTTACTTCGCCATAAAAAGGATCCGAAAAAAGCGCGTCCGAATATACGTTTTACTCTAGTTTCACTTCATCATATTTTGATTTTTAATCATAACGGGACTAATTAATGACTAGCTCCTTAAAATAGGACATTTTCTTTTATTTCAATATCTTCGCTTACTGTTTATTGGTTGGAAGAAGCTTTTTATTGTCTGTTTTACCTTGTCCTGTTCGCCCGCGCAGACTATGCGTAATCGTCCTTCCCAAATCGCAACTTCTCGATAATGATCTGTGCCCTGCTTGGCTGTCTACGTCATATTTGACTTACTGATCATGTGACCAGTTTGTACATTGCTTATTGGCTTGTCGAAGTTGAACGATAACAACCGATTGTTCAATCGGATATTTCCGTATGATATATTATAGAACAGTTGAGATGTAACGAAACGATTTGATGCATTTCCGATAAGGATGGGTTTTCCCATCCACAAATGGCTGATTCAGCCCGAATGTATATTTTCATAGTTGAAAGACTTGAACCCGAAAATTGAAAGTCAACAACAACAACAAAAAAATAGAATAGAGTGTCTTATTTCTTCATATTAATTTCACGTGCATGTTCCCTTCAACCTCAGAACTTTTACGTGCATGCAGATTATTTTACGTGATTCACGCAACATTTTGATCTGTTTGCCTACGAAAATATCAAGTGGTGTTATTTCTTCCAAGTAGAAAGCGATTCCATTGGATGAATTTCTCCTTTTAACTGTCTCGCGAGATTACAAATTAGTGAAGCAACAAATACACACTGATCATGTGTTCAACATACTAGTAACAGGATTTACTTGAGTTATTTATAAAAAAGGTTTACACATCCATGTTTATCTTTCATTCCTTCTCACCATACGAAAGGAAAACAATAGAGCAAAATAAATATGATTTTTGCAATAAAATTAATTTGGGTCGGTCGGTAAAGGGCAAACAAACTTAATTTTAATTTAGGACCAGAATGTTGATAATTTATGCTTCCATGAGTGAATGCAGACTTTTCTTATGATGTTCACACGAAGAACAAAACATTTTCCCGGAGTCCGAATCATATCGTAACCATGAAAATTCTGACACCTAGATATTTTGAAACCTTTTTACGCTATGTCTTTGTCAACATTTGAGCTATCTGAGACGGGGGAGTCCTCTTCTACATTTTGTCGAGTAGTTTTGGCTTGTCAAATCCAAAAGCAAACAAACGTTTCTGCGACTTTTTTCAGTAGCAGAAAACATTAGTAGACTGCCTCTCATTTTCGAAGGCTGCGCAATTATTACCCGCAGAAAAAACCTATAACCAGTCAGCACACATACGTCATCGTGTATGTATGACCTTTACAGTTTAATCCGAACATTGACGAAGAAGAAAAATTATTGATACATTTAATGTGCGGGCATTTGCTCGGGTACTTCCGACTTCCGATATTGTTCGGAAGTATTATGATGACATGTTGTCTATATTTAGGATTGGGAAAACCTTTTCTGATAACTTGTTTTTCTTGCGAAATTTAGCCGTTGGTGTTACTCTCACCATCTGCAAGACATATTTTTTATTATTCTCGACTTATTTTCCGTACGTGTTTTCACGTTTGTAGTCTAAAATGTGAGCGTGATTATTGGTTTTTCTACGTGATTCACGTACATATATACGTGAATAGGAACTCTGCTAATATACCCATTATGTATTTCTTTATATGTAACACATGTAATATAACATGACCGACTCACTATTTTTGTATTCATCCGCTAATGTTTACAAAAAGGCTGAGAACGTGTATCCTGTAATCACAAACGTTCGATAGATGGACCCATTATCGGTCATAAAAACATTTTGTGTGCGATAAGTTAACAGTTTATTAAGTATTACATGCAGCAGACTATTTTCTGCTGTGAAAACCAGATTTTCTTTTTGTGTTTCGTCATGTGATTAATGTAGGTGAAGCCTCTAAGAGATGGATAAAAAAAAAAAAAAGATTAACTCTTTCCCTCAGGCTCATATAGACGCTTTCTGACGCCTTTGCGGCAGACGGCTTTTTGAAAACATAGTGTGACAAAAGAAGAAATTGCACAAAACGTGCAATTTCTCCTTTTGCCACAATGTTTTCCACTTTTTGTCATAGGTTATCCATTCAATTATGGAGATTTTCAATTTTTTGACAAAATACGTTCAAAGTCGTCTGCTGCAGAATTGTTGTATGAGGGTAAGGGTTAAAACACATACAGAGGTCTCATTTTATATGCGTGCTAAATGATAAGTTTTGATAAAACACTTTACATTCATTCTTCCATTGTTTGTTCTAGCAATGGCTCACTTATCAAAGCTTACAGGAGAGCTCCCAGAAGGCTATGGATTAGTGCTTCTGACAGGTGTTGGTAACATCTTTCTCAACATGTGGATGGCTATCAATGTTGGAAAAGCAAGAAAACAATATGAAGTTATGGTAGGTATTATTTTTGTTGACACAATATTTCTTAACATATCATTTTATATTTCACTGTTTTTTCTTGAAACATCTGAATGTCTCGTGATTTCTTTAGACAAATAATACATTCTAAGATGGAGTAGAAATAATGAGGAAAAGCGAAATAGTTTATTATGAGAAAAATGTAGAATGCAGGTCAGCGAGGTAAAGCAAAATTTACCTTTTTGTTACAAATTGTTCCCAAAGTAGATCGACGTTATGACCTTTTGTATAACTTCATCAATACTATCCCTTTCCCACTTACAGAATGATGCATCTGGGTAGATGGCTTTTGAAAGAATTGTGGCAGAAGTAGAAATTGCATATACTGACTGAGCAATTTCTCCTTTCCCCACAATGTTTTCAACTCATTCAGAGATATTTTTGACATTTTTAGCTCACCTGAGCATGAAATGTGGGGTGTGCTATAGCGACCACTCGCTGTCTGGCGTCGTCTGTCAGGATGACCTGTTGGTTCACATTTTTCTACTAACGACTTCTCCTCCTAAACCAATGAACCAATTTCAAAACAACTTCACCGGAATGTCCCTAAGGTGGTCTTCTTTCAATTTTTTTCAAAGAATTCAGTATCATGTATTCCACGCAGGCTTATCTTGGCCGACACATTCCGTCTCAGGGGGACAAAGATATAGAGTAATGATTCCTAAAACAGAAAATCCATAGGAGGCGAAAAGTGTCTGTCCGGATTAGCCTACGATGCATGTTTAGGCTGATCCGGGTCGATACTTTACGCAGTGACCACAATGTTGGTTTTCTCGTAATTTGGCTCATATCTTTATTGTTTGATCCCAATGGGTAGAATAGATCAGAAATTAGGTATTCGCCGTGCTTAGCATAGAAGATTTGTTAGCGGGCATCCTGGTTCAATCCCCAGACCCGGCGGTCATGGTGGAGTGCCCTTTTGCAAGACACTTTTCCTAGCCTAGTACTTGTTACCCAGGGATCATGGTATAACTGGAATAATGTTGATAATGGCTCTAATCCCCAATAAAACAAAGATCAGGAGTTTTTTGTATGCTGTGATAAAATAGCAAACACTGCAGACACAGATCAAAATGAATGGATTCCAAGGTTGATCTTGACCTACACTGATTGCAAAGACCTTATGGACGGTTTACCTCGATCACAGTTCATATAAATCACTGATTGATTTGTTATGACAGAGCTGAAGTTAAGGTGCTTATATTAAGATCCCAAAATCCTTATATAACATTTAAAACCTATGTTGTGGGTACTCAAAAGAATCGACGATTCTTTTGAGTACCCAATTCATAGGGTTTGGTTGGATGTTAAGAGAGATATTGTTGGGAAAATACCTTTTATCTCTTTATCTATATATAGCACTCAGGTTAAGGGGAAAATAACAAAATTTAATACAGTGGGTCCGGGACTATGTATAAAGACCACCCATGGGAAGACCACAATCTGGTCTTTATTCATAGGTGGTCTATATATACAGGGTCATTAATGCAGAAAATTAGTAATTCGGAAACTAAAAGTGTAGTTGCTTTAGACACGGAACTGCTATTTAAAGATGGTCTTTATTCACAGGTGATCTTTATAGACAGGGGATTGCTATTAAAAGCTGGTCTTTAGCGCAGGTTTGACTGTATTTATGATGGCATGTTTTATCTTGTTACTTTCAGTACCCACAGATGTACCATCCAGAACCAAATCATGTCTTCAACTGTATCCAGAGAGTTCATCAAAACACGTAAGTAGCCTGTAGCAATAACCAACAGACTATATAAGGATGAGTAAAGAGGTCTTGTTTCTATAACAAATATCTTTGTAAGCAATGATTGAAACCTATGTTGTTGTTACTCAAAAGAATCGTCTCACTGAGATGATTTATTTGAGTACCCACAACATAGTTTTTGGAGATTAAATAATGATTTTAGATCATGCAATACACCCCTTATCTGGAGCTCTGATTAATCCTTTCCCTCATACGGCAATTCTGCAGCAGACGACTTTGAACGAATTTTTAAAAAAATAGAAAATCTCCATAATTGAATGGATAACCTACGACAAAAAGTGGAAAACATTGTGGCAAAAGGAGAAATTGCACGTTTTGTGCAATTTCTTCTTTTGTCACTATGTTTTCAAAAAGCCGTCTGCTGCAGAGGCGTCAGAAAGCGTCAATATGAGGGAAAGGGTTAATCCTTCCTACAAACAGATGCTTTCGGACGCCTGTCTCTGCAGCAGACGACTTTTGAAAACATTGTGGCACATGGAGAAATTGCTCATAATGAAACAACTAGTCTTATGTAACATCCAGAACCAAATTATATCTTCAATTGAATCCAGGGTGTTCATCAAAACACGTAAGTAGGATTAACCCTTTCCCTCATACAGATGCTTTGTAACGTCTGCATCTGCAGGAGACGAATTTTGAAAACATTGTGGCAAACGGTGAAATTGCTAATAATGAGCAATTTCTCCTTTTTCCACAACGTTTTCAGCTTTTGTCAGTTATTATACTTTCATTGATAAAAATTTCCCAAAGGTTTGCTTAGAGGCTTTCAAATTCGCTTGCTGCAGATTTGTTATATGTAGGGTTAACCTGCAGCATATGACATCTTGACAAAAATATTAAATATCTCTGTTAAGGAATGACTAATTATTGAAAAGAGTTGAAGTCCCTGTGACAAAATTATTGAAAATCTCTGTAAATAAATGATTAAATATTGAGTAGAGATGAAGACCTTGTGGCAAAAGGAGAAATTGCTAATTTTCAAAGGATTCCTGCTGCAGATGCGCCAAATTTCCTTGGTATGTTGAAATGGGTTCATTACCTGAAGTAACTTTTCATCTTATTTTCATGTATTCAATACCAAAATAGCATTGACTAAAAGTTAATTCAAATTTTAACTTCTTGCTTAAAATGTCTCTTAAACACTTTAAAATTAAAACATGTTAATTAACCCTGTCCCACTTGTATACTCATTTTGACACATCTGGTGCAGACGACTTATGAAAAAATTGTGGAAATGGGAAATTTGCTTGTAATTTTTACTGAGCGGTCTGCTGCAGATTTGTTATATGTGGGATTGGATTAACCCTTTCCCTCATATTGACGCTTTCTGACGGCTTTTTGAAAACATAGTGACAAAAGAAGAAATTGCACAAAACCTGCAATTTCTCCTTTTGCCACAATGTTTTCCACTTTTTGCCATAGGTTATCCATTCAATTATGGAGATTTTCTATTTTTTGACAAAATACGTTCAAAGTCGTCTGCTGCAGAATTGTCGTATGAGGGTAAGGGTTAAACATGAAATATTGGTATGCGGTATATAACATAAATTATAGACTGTAAACAACAAGGCAGAATTGTACTAGGTCACATTACACCAAATAAATTCCTTTTTTGTTTCCATGTAAATCAACCAGATTCAACCCTCAAAAATGGTTACTGTCATATATTTTGCACGAAATCTGGCTGGGACGAAACTGTATTTTTACTTTCTCTACTTTCACTTTCAAACGAAGCTCAAAATACTAACAAACAAACTTTTTTTAGGCACTATATTTGGCACTAGATCAGCATGTCTGCGGATGTATTTGGCATAATTTGACCTTTACTTAATGACCGTAAAATGTGTTCATGCAGGCCGGATGTTCTCTGTGGTTGTATTGTATTGATTGGAACACTTTTTTGTAAAAGGAGCAATTGCTCTTTTTGGAAAAGCTTTGCTTTTTCCTCAAATTTATCTGCATAAAAGGTATCAGAAATGGTTAAGGGTGTGGCTGCATGAAACTTAGAAAAAATAGTCTTTAGAGAATATTGCATAAGTGAAATGAAAATGAAACGCTTGGAATTCAAATTTCCATTTGTGATCATAGAATTTGAAATTCTGCTTAGATTGGAATCTTGCATAAATATTAATGCTCTACTTGTCTCTTGGTTGAAACCTTTCCAACTTACAATAGACCTGCAGAAGAGGACTTTGATGGTCCCCATCAATGAGAGTTTATTTATAAATTAGGGTTTAAAACATTGCGTCAAATGAGGAAATTTCTCATGATGAGCAATTTCTGCTTTTGCCACAATGTTTACAAATGTGGGAAAGGATTAATCGTGTAAAAAAGTGCCAAGAATATTTTGCAATCAGATTCTTCTTTATTTAAAACATCTGATGAAGAAAAGGAAAATACTTGGCAATGATTGTATAGATTTCCGACATAAATGTTTACATTGTGAAAAAAGCAGAAATTGCTGATTGTGAACAAACGGTGTTAACCTTTCCTTGCATATAGATACATTTTAATGCAACTGTAGCAGATTACGTGTACTTTTGAAAACGTTGTGGTTGCCTGTTGTTTTTTGTTTTTTGCCTAAACCCTTTCCAACGTTCAAGAAATCCGTAGAACACAACTTTGAGCAAAATTGTGGAATATCTCTAAAAATGAATGTATAATTATTGAATAGAGTTGAAAATATTGAGACAAAAGGAGAAATTGTTCATCATGAGCAATTTCTTCTTTTTCCATACTGCGTTTACAAAAGTTGTCCGCGTTAAAATGTGTCATTCTTTTAAATCATTTTGTAAGAATTGTTGAAACTCTCTATAAATGAAAGAACTATTATTGAATAAAGTTAAAAACATTAAGGCAAAAGGAGAAATTGCTCATGATGATTGCTCAAAATACGTCTGCAAGTGGGAAAGGGTTATTTTGATTGGTTTCCATCCTTTTATAGTATCTAGTTATTTGTGAAACTAAAAGGTCAAAAATGAAAAATACTCTTTTAAATACTTTTTAAATCCACAAACAACAAATCTGCAGTAGTTGACTTAACTTGCCTAGGCAAAAACGAATGTAAAATCTACATGTAAATTAAAGTATAATAATTGAATATAGCTATTCAGTGTTCATGAGCAATTAATATATTTTCTTTTGCAACAATATTGTCAAAAGTCATCTGCTGCAGATTGCGACAAAACGCGTCTACAGGTGGGATGCAATTAAATGTAGATTTATTCTGTTTAAAGTAAGTCTTGTTTTTCATGTAATATTATATTAAATAAGAAAGCTGCTGTAAAGAACAAAATTTAATTACATCATAAATGTTAACCACATTATAAAATAATAAAAAAGCCCATAATAATATAAAATATTCATTTTAACACTTTCAATGCCGAATTTTAAAAATTGGGTGGTCCATCTTGCATCTCTCCATAGTCAATTATAGGAATGTCAAGATAACATTGTTGACTTGATGATGCTGATTGCCTGGCCCTATACTGGTATCACATGCTGGCAGTCTAATATGAGAGATATTCTAATTAAAATAGATCTTTATTAAAATATTTTTATTTAACCCTTTCCCACATACAACAAAATATGCAGTAGATGACTTTTAAAACATTTAGAGAAAAATATGGAAACTGTAATGAAAGCACAATTATTGAATAGATTTGAAAACATTGCGGCAAAAGGAGAAATTATGAGCAATTTCTCCTTTTGTCACAATGTTTTCAAAAATCGTCTGCTGCAGATGCATCGAAAGGTAGAAAGCACATGTTTATTGAAGGAGACATGTGTTTAACCCTTTACCAAAAGCAGATGCATATTTACACGTCTGCAGCATAATTGAGATTTTTCATATTTTTGCAGATATTTTCAAAGTCGTCGGTTTCAGATTTGTTCTTTAAGGGAAAGGCTTAACCATTTCTCTCGTACAGCAAATCTGCAGCTTTGACTTCGAACAAAACATAGGTTATCCATTATGAAAGTGGAAAACATTGTGGCAAAAGAAGAAATTGCACGTTTTGTGCAATTTCTTCTTTTGTCACTATGTTTTCAAAAAGCCGTCTGCTGCAGAGGCATTAGAAAGCGTCTATATGTGGGAAAGGCTTAACCC
This sequence comes from Serripes groenlandicus, assembly GCA_031761405.1. NCBI lineage: Eukaryota > Metazoa > Mollusca > Bivalvia > Cardiida > Cardiidae > Serripes > Serripes groenlandicus. The sequence continues at coordinate 4,941 of JASEVX010001448.1, read as the reverse complement.
TTTCTCTCATACAGCAAATCTGCAGCAGACATCTTTATAAACATTAGTCCAAAAATACGGTAAATATCTATAATTAAAATAACAATTTTCATTATGAGCACCTTAATTGTTGCAAAACGAAGATATTGCTGCTTTTGATCAATTTCTACTTTTACCACAATGTGTTTTCAAAGTCACCTGCTGCAGGGCCTCGGAAAGCTTCTGGATGTGGGAAAGGATTAAATGAAATGAGGATTTATTTTTTAACTATTTCTATTGCAGATGTGAAAGCAATCCTACATTCATGTTCTTGCTGTTAACTGGTGGATTACAATACCCAGTAAGTATTTAGACATTGTCTCTCGTACATAATTAAAGTTAAAGTTAACGTTTTTAGACATTGTCTCTCTTACATAATTAAAGTTAAAGTTAACGTTTTTAGACATTGTCTCTCTTACATAATTAAAGTTTAAAGTTAACGTTTTTAAACATTGTCTCTCTTACATAATTAAAGTTAAAGTTAACGTTTTAGGCATTGTCTCTCTTACATAATTTAAGTTAAAGTTAACGTTTTAGACATTGTCTCTCCTACATAATTTAAGTTAAAGTTAACGTTTTTAGGCATTGTCTCTCCTACATAATTAAAGTTAAAGTTAACGTTTTTAGACATTGTCTCTCCTACATAATTAAAGTTAAAGTTGTATAATGTCTCATGCCATTGGACAGGTACCGCCCCAGTAGCTCAGTTGGTAGCCATGCTGGCTGTCAATCCAGGGGTTTTGAGTTCTAATCCCAGCTCGGCAAACATTCTTTCTGAGGTTTGACAAAAGCCTCTGTGACAAGTGTCATTCGTCTTTCACAAACGGTCTAAAAGTCAATTTGGAAAAGCAGCCAGTTGCATGGAAAGTATGTTTTATAGAGTACTGGTGTGAGAAAGCCAGGAAACACCTGAGTAGGTGAAGTAGCCGCTGTGATATGACTGAAATTTATTTAAAACGGCATGAAACCCCAATCGATCAAACAATCAATCATTCCATTGGAAAGCGTGGAAAGATCCTTTATACCCCTCTGCTTGATCCCCAGCTTGGATGAACAGCAGATGTTAACCCTTACCCACCTGCAGACGCATTTTGATGCAATAGAAACAGATCACATTTGAAAACATTGTGGCCATTAAGGTGAAATTGCTCATGATGAGCAATTTCACCTTTAGCCACAATGTTTTCAACTTTATTTAACGATTTAGCTATCTTTTATGGAGATTTTTCAGGTTTTGGTCACTATATTTCAAAGTTGTCTGCTGTAGATTTGTTGTTTGTGTTGTATGTAGGAAAGGGTTAAAAATGGTAGTACATGTAGTGGTTTCCCGCCTTGCCTTCAAATAGATGATGTTTCATGCATATTATCACAAAGCTTGAATTGTCTCAAAGGCCTACATGTATAACCCTTTCCAACTAACTTATGCAGACTTTGAAAACATGTATAAAGAAATATTTAAAAAATTAAAGTTTTTTTTATTTAATTAAGTTAACCATTTCCCACATACAACACATCTGCAGCAGATGACTTAGAACAATATATGTATTTATAAAAACATGAAAAAATCTCCATAAATGTGAGTACATGTATACATACTTATTAAATAGAATTGAAAACATTGTGGCAAAAGGATAAATTGCTCATTATAAGCAATTTTGCCTTTTGTCACAATGTTATTAAAAGTTGTCTTCATCAAAAAATGTTTTCAACTGCCAGTCTGTTGCAGAGGCGTAAAATCTTGTCTGTATGTGGGAAATAGAGATACAGAGGCATAAAATCTTGTCTGTATGTGGGAAATAGAGATACAGAGACGTAAAATCTTGTCTGTATGTGGGAAATAGAGATACAGAGACGTAAAATCTTGTCTGTATGTGGGAATAGAGATACAGAGGCGTAAAATCTTGTCTGTATGTGGGAAATAGAGATACAGAGATGTAAAATCTTGTCTGTATATGGGAAATAGAGATACAGAGATGTAAAATCTTGTCTGTATGTGGGAAATAGAGATACAGAGGCGTAAAATCTTGTCTGTATGTAGGAAATAGAGATACAGAGACGTAAAATCTTGTCTGTATATGGGAAATAGAGATACAGAGACGTAAAATCTTGTCTGTATGTGGGAAATAGAGATACAGAGACGTAAAATCTTGTCTGTATATGGGAAATAGAGATACAGAGATGTAAAATCTTGTCTGTATGTGGGAAATAGAGATACAGAGACGTAAAATCTTGTCTGTATGTGGGAAATAGAGATACAGAGACGTAAAATCTTGTCTGTATGTGGGAAATAGAGATACAGAGACGTAAAATCTTGTCTGTATATGGGAAATAGAGATACAGAGGCGTAAAATCTTGTCTGTATGTGTGAAATAGAGATACAGAGTCGTAAAATCTTGTCTGTATGTGGGAAATAGAGATACAGAGACGTAAAATCTTGTCTGTATATGGGAAATAGAGATACAGAGGCATAAAATCTTGTCTCTATGTGGGAAATAGAGATTCAGAGACGTAAAATCTTGTCTGTATGTGGAAATAGAGATACAGAGGCGTAAATCTTGTCTCTATGTGGGAAATAGAGATTCAGAGACGTAAAATCTTGTCTGTATGTGGGAAATAGAGATACAGAGGCATAAAATCTTGTCTGTATGTGGGAAATAGAGATACAGAGATGTAAAATCTTGTCTGTATGTGGGAAATAGATACAGAGACGTAAAATCTTGTCTGTATGTGGGAAATAGAGATACAGAGACGTAAAATCTTGTCTGTATGTGGGAAATAGAGATACAGAGACGTAAAATCTTGTCTGTATATGGAAATAGAGATACAGAGGCGTAAAATCTTGTCTGTATGTGGGAAATAGAGATTCAGAGACGTAAAATCTTGTCTGTATGTGGGAAATAGAGATACAGAGACGTAAAATCTTGTCTGTATGTGGGAAATAGAGATACAGAGTCGTAAAATCTTGTCTGTATGTGGGAAATAGAGATACAGAGGCGTAAATCTTGTCTGTATGTGGGAAATAGAGATACAGAGGCGTAAATCTTGTCTGTATGTGGGAAATAGAGATACAGAGGCGAAAATCTTGTCTGTATGTGGGAAATAGAGATACAGAGGCATAAAATCTTGGTCTGTATGTGGGGAAATAGAGATACAGAGGCGTAAAATCTTGTCTGTATGTGGGAAATAGAGATACAGAGGCATAAAATCTTGTCTGTATGTGGGAAATAGAGATACAGAGGACGTAAAATCTTGTCTGTATGTGGGAAATAGAGATACAGAGGGCATAAAATCGTGTCTGTATGTGGAATAGAGATACAGAGACGTAAAATCTTGTCTGTATGTGGGAAATAGAGATACAGAGACGTAAAATCTTGTCTGTATGTGGGAAATAGAGATACAGAGCATAAAATCTTGTCTGTATGTGGGAAATAGAGATACAGAGGCGTAAAATCTTGTCTGTATGTGGGAAATAGAGAATACAGAGACGTAAAATCTTGTCTGTATGTGGGAAATAGAGGATACAGAGACGTAAAATCTTGTCGTGGTATATGGGAAATAGAGATACAGAGGCTAAAATCTTGTCTGTATGTGGAAATAGAGATACAGAGGCATAAAATCTTGTCTGTATGTGGGAAATAGAGATACAGAGACGTAAAATCTTGTCTGTATGTGGGAAATATAGATAAGATACAGAGTCGGTAAAATCTTGTCTGTATTATATGGGAAATAGAGATACAGAGGCGTAAAATCTTGTCTGTATGTGGAAATAGAGATACAGAGGCATAAAAGTCTTGGCTGTATGCTGGGAAATAGAGATACAGAGACATAAAATCTTGTCTGTATGTGGGAAATAGAGATACAGAGGCGTAAAATCTTGTCTGTATGTGGGAAATAGAGATACAGAGACGTAAAAGTCTTGTCTGGTATGTGGGAAATAGAGATACAGAGGCGTAAAATCTTGTGTCTGTATGTGGGAAATAGAGATACAGAGACGTAAATCTTGTCTGTATGTGGAATAGAGATACAGAGACGTAAAATCTTGTCTGTATATGGGAAATAGAGATACAGAGACGTAAAATCTTGTGCTGTATATGGAGAATAGAGATACAGAGACGTAAAATCGTGTCTGTATGTGGGAAATAGAGATACAGAGACGTAAAATCTTGTCTGTATATGGGAAATAGAGATACAGAGACGTAAAATCCTGTCTGTATGTGGGAAATAGAGATACAGAGGCATAAAATCTTGTCTGTATGTGGGAAATAGAGATACGAGAGGCATAAATCTTGTCTGTATATGGGAATAGAGATACAGAGACGTAAAATCTTGTCGTGTATGTGGGGGAATAGAGATACAGAGACGTAGAAATCTTGTCTGTATGTGGAAATAGAGATACAGAGACGGTAGAAATCTTGTCTGTATGTGGTGAAATAGAGATACAGAGTCGTAAAAATCTTGTCTGTATGTGTGGAAATAGAGATAGGAGAGAGACGTAGAAAGTCTTGTCTGTATATGGGAAATAGAGATATAGAGACGTAAAATACTTGTCTTGGTATATGGAAATAGAGAGTACAGAGTCGTAAAAAGCTTGTCTGTATGTGGGAAATAGAGATACAGAGACGTAAAATCTTGTCTGTATGTGGGAAATAGAGATACAGAGGCTTAAAATCTTGTCTGTATGTGGGAAATAGAGATACAGAGTCGTAAAATCTTGTCTGTATTGTGGGAAATAGAGATACAGAGACGTAAAATCTTGTCTGTATATGGGAAATAGAGATACAGAGTCGTAAAATCTTGTCTGTATGTGGGAAATAGAGATACAGAGTCGTAAAATCTTGTCTGTATGTGGGAAAATTAGAGATACAGAGTCGTAAAATCTTGTCTGTATGTGGGAAATAGAGATTCAGAGACGTAAAATCTTGT
>JASEVX010001447.1:0-16372 GCA_031761405.1 Serripes groenlandicus | reverse complement strand
GCTGGGCTACTCAGGTACATACGGTACCACGATGCAGTACCGAGGTACATACGGTACACACGCCAAAAACCGGCGCGGAATTACACCATTACGCACTGCACGGCGGGGTATTACACACCGTACACACGGTACCACGCTGGGCTACTCAGGTACATACGGTACCACGATGCAGTACCCAGGTACATACGGTACACACACCAAAACACGGTCAGTTACGTCCGTGCACGCGGTACGACGCGGAATTTCACCATTACGCAATGCACGGCGGGGTATTACACACCGTACACGCGGTACCACGCTGGGCTACTCAGGTACATACGGTACCACGATGCAGTACCGAGGTACATACGGTACACACACCAAAAAACGGTCAGTTACGTCCGTACACGCGGTACGGCGCGGAATTACACCATTACGTACTGCACGGCGGGGTATTACACACCGTACACGCGGTACCACGCTGGGCTACTCAGGTACATACGGTACCACGATGCAGTACCGAGGTACATACGGTACACACGCCAAAAACGGCGCGGAATTACACCATTACGCACTGCACGGCGGGGTATTACACACCGTACACGCGGTACCACGCTGGGCTACTCAGGTACATACGGTACCACGATGCAGTACCGAGGTACATACGGTACACACGCCAAAAAACGGTGCGGAATTACACCATTACGCACTGCACGGCGGGGTATTACACACCGTACACGCGGTACCACGCTGGGCTACTCAGGTACATACGGTACCACGATGCAGTACCGAGGTACATACGGTACACACGCCAAAAACCGGCGCGGAATTACACCATTACGCACTGCACGGCGGGGTATTACACACCGTACACACGGTACCACGCTGGGCTACTCAGGTACATACGGTACCACGATGCAGTACCCAGGTACATACGGTACACACACCAAAACACGGTCAGTTACGTCCGTGCACGCGGTACGACGCGGAATTTCACCATTACGCAATGCACGGCGGGGTATTACACACCGTACACGCGGTACCACGCTGGGCTACTCAGGTACATACGGTACCACGATGCAGTACCGAGGTACATACGGTACACACACCAAAAAACGGTCAGTTACGTCCGTACACGCGGTACGGCGTGGAATTACACCATTACGTACTGCACGGCGGGGTATTACACACCGTACACGCGGTACCACGATGGGCTACTCAGGTACATACGGTACCACGATGCAGTACCGAGGTACATACGGTACACACACCAAAAAACGGCGCGGAATTACACCATTACGCACTGCACGGCGGGGTATTACACACCGTACACGCGGTACCACGCTGGGCTACTCAGGTACATACGGTACCACGATGCAGTACCGAGGTACATACAGTACACACACCAAAAAACGGTCAGTTAAGTCCGTACACGCGGTACGGCCCGGAATTACACCATTACGCACTGCACGGCGGGGTATTACACACCGTACACGCGGTACCACGCTGGGCTACTCAGGTACATACGGTACCACGATGCAGTACCGAGGTACATACGGTACACACACCAAAAAACGGTCAGTTACGTCCGTACACGCGGTATGGCGCGGAATTACACCATTACGCACTGCACGGCGGGGTATTACACACCGTACACGCGGTACCACGCTGGGCTACTGAGGTACATACGGTACCACGATGCAGTACCGAGGTCCATACGGTACACACACCAAAAAACGGTCAGTTACGTCCGTACACGCGGTACGGCGCGGAATTACACCATTACGCAATACACACCGTACACGCAGTACCACGCTGGGCTACTCAGGTACATACGGTACCACGATGCAGTATCTACGGTACACACACCAAAAAACGGCGCGGAATTACACCATTACGCACTGCACGGCGACGTATTACACACCGTACACACGGTACCACGCTGGGCTACTCAGGTACATACGGTACCACGATGCAGTACCGAGGTACATACGGTACACACACCAAAAAACGGTCAGTTACGTCCGTACACTCGGTACGGCGCGGAATTACACCATTACGCACTGCACGGCGGGGTATTACACACCGTACACGCGGTACCACGCTGGGCTACTCAGGTACATACGGTACCACGATGCAGTACCGAGGTACATACGGTACACACACCAAAAAACGGTCAGTTACGTCCGTACACGCGGTACGGCGCGGAATTACACCATTACGCACTGCACGGCGGGGTATTACACACCGTACACGCGGTACCACGCTGGGCTACTCAGGTACATACGGTACCACGATGCAGTATCTACGGTACACACACCATAAAACGGCGCGGAATTACACCATTACGCATTGCACGTCGCGGTATTACTCACCGTACACGCGGTACCACGCTGGGCTACTCAGCTACATACGGTACCACGATGCAGTACCGAGGTACATACGGTACACACAACAAAAAACGGTCAGTTACGTCCGTGCACGCGGTACGACGCGGAATTTCACCATTACGCAATGCACGGCGGGGTATTACACACCGTACACGCGGTACCACGCTGGGCTACTCAGGTACATACGGTACCACGATGCAGTACCGAGGTACATACGGTACACACACCAAAAAACGTTCAGTTACGTCCGTACACGCGGTACGGCGCGGAATTACACCATTACGTACTGCACGGCGGGGTATTACACACCGTACACGCGGTACCACGCTGGGCTACTCAGGTACATACGGTACCACGATGCAGTACCGAGGTACATACGGTACACACGCCAAAAAACGGCGCGGAATTACACCATTACGCACTGTACGGCGGGGTATTACACACCGTACACGCGGTACCACGATGGGCTACTCAGGTACATACGGTACCACGATGCACTACCGAGGTACATACGGTACACACACCAAAAAACGGCGCGGAATTACACCATTACGCACTGCACGGCGGGGTATTACACACCGTACACGCGGTACCACGCTGGGCTACTCAGGTACATACGGTACCACGATGCAGTACCGAGGTACATACGGCACCAAAAAACGGTCAGTTACGTCCGTACACGCCAAAAACCGGCGCGGAATTACACCATTACGCACTGCACGGCGGGGTATTACACACCGTACACGCGGTACCACGCCGGGCTACTCAGGTACATACGGTACCACGATGCAGTACCGAGGTACATACAGTACACACACCAAAAAACGGTCAGTTAAGTCCGTACACGCGGTACGGCGCGGAATTACACCATTACGCACTGCACGGCGGGGTATTACACACCGTACACGCGGTACCACGCTGGGCTACTCAGGTACATTCGGTACCACGATGCAGTACCGAGGTACATACGGTACACACGCCAAAAAACGGCGCGGAATTACACCATTACGCACTGCACGGCGGGGTATTACACACCGTACACGCGTACCACAATGGGCTACTCAGGTACATACGGTACCACGATGCAGTACCGAGGTACATACGGTACACACGCCAAAAACCGGCGCGGAATTACACCATTACGCACTGCACGGCGGGGTATTACACACCGTACACACGGTACCACGCTGGGCTACTCAGGTACATACGGTACCACGATGCAGTACCCAGGTACATACGGTAAACACACCAAAATACGGTCAGTTACGTCCGTGCACGCGGTACGACGCGGAATTTCACCATTACGCAATGCACGGCGGGGTATTACACACCGTACACGCGGTACCACGCTGGGCTACTCAGGTACATACGGTACCACGATGCAGTACCGAGGTACATACGGTACACACACCAAAAAACGGTCAGTTACGTCCGTACACGCGGTACGGCGCGGAATTACACCATTACGTACTGCACGGCGGGGTATTACACACCGTACACGCGGTACCACGCTGGGCTACTCAGGTACATACGGTACCACGATGCAGTACCGAGGTACATACGGCACCAAAAAACGGACAGTTACGTCCGTACACGTGGTACGGCGCGGAATTACACCATTACGCACTGCACGGCGGGGTATTACACACCGTACACGCGGTACCACGCCGGGCTACTCAGGTACATACGGTACCACGATGCAGTACCGAGGTACATACAGTACACACACCAAAAAACGGTCAGTTAAGTCCGTACACGCGGTACGGCGCGGAATTACACCATTACGCACTGCACGGCGGGGTATTACACACCGTACACGCGGTACCACGCTGGGCTACTCAGGTACATACGGTACCACGATGCAGTACCGAGGTACATACGGTACCACGATGCAGTACCGAGGTACATACGGTACACACACCAAAAAACGGTCAGTTAAGTCCGTACACGCGGTACGGCGCGTAATTACACCATTACGCACTGCACGGCGGGGTATTACACACCGTACACGCGGTACCACGCTGGGCTACTCAGGTATATACGGTACCACGATGCAGTACCGAGGTACATACGGTACACACGCCAAAAAACGGCGCGGAATTACACCATTACGCACTGCACGGCGGGGTATTACACACCGTACACGCGGTACCACGATGGGCTACTCAGGTACATACGGTACCACGATGCACTACCGAGGTACATACGGTACACACACCAAAAAACGGCGCGGAATTACACCATTACGCACTGCACGGCGGGGTATTACACACCGTACACGCGGTACCACGCTGGGCTACTCAGGTACATACGGTACCACGATGCAGTACCGAGGTACATACGGTACACACACCAAAAAACGGTCAGTTACGTCCGTACACGCGGTACGGCGCGGAATTACACCATTACGCAATGCACGGCGGGGTATTACACACCGTACACGCGGTACCACTCTGGGCTACTCAGGTACATACGGTACCACGATGCACTACCGAGGTACATACGGTACACACACCAAAAAACGGTCAGTTACGTCCGTACACGCGGTACGGCGCGGAATTACACCATTACTCACTGCACGGTGGGGTATTACACACCGTACACGCGGTACCACGCTGGGCTACTCAGGTACATACGGTACCACGATGCAGTACCGAGGTACATACGGTACACACACCAAAAAACGGTCAGTTACGTCCGTACACGCGGTACGGCGCGGAATTACACCATTACGCACTGCACGGCGGGGTATTACACACCGTACACGCGGTACCACGCTGGGCTACTGAGGTACATACGGTACCACGATGCAGTACCGAGGTCCATACGGTACACACACCAAAAAACGGTCAGTTACGTCCGTACACGCGGTACGGCGCGGAATTACACCATTACGCACTGCACGGCGGGGTATTACACACCGTACACGCGGTACCACGCTGGGCTACTCAGGTACATACGGTACCACGATGCAGTACCGAGGTACATACGGTACACACACCAAAAAACGGTCAGTTACGTCCGTACACGCGGTACGGCGCGGAATTACACCATTACACACTGCACGACGGGGTATTACATACCGTACACGCGGTACCACGCTGGGCTACTCAGGTACATACGGTACCACGATGCAGTATCTACGGTACACACACCAAAAAACAGCGCGGAATTACACCATTACGCATTGCAAGGCGGGGTATTACACACCGTACACGCGGTACCACGCTGGGCGACTCAGCTACATACGGTACCACGATGCAGAACCGAGGTACATACGGTAACACGATGCAGTACCGAGGTACATACAAAACACACACCAAAAAACGGTCAGTTACGTTCGTACACGCGGTACGGCGCGGAATTACACCATTACGCACTGCACGGCGGGGTATTACACACCGTACACGCGGTACCACGCTGGGCTACTCAGGTACATACGGTACCACGATGCAGTACCGAGGTACATACGGTACACACACCAAAAAACGGTCAGTTACGTCCGTACACTCGGTACGGCGCGGAATTACACCATTACGCACTGCACGGCGGGGTATTACACACCGTACACGCGGTACCACGCTGGGCTACTCAGGTACATACGGTACCACGATGCAGTACCGAGGTACATACAGTACACACACCAAAAAACGGTCAGTTAAGTCCGTACACTCGGTACGGCACGGAATTACACCATTACGCACTGCACGGCGGGGTATTACACACCGTACACGCGGTACCACGCTGGGCAACCCAGGTACATACGGTACCACGATGCAGTACCGAGGTACATACGGTACACACACACCAAAAAACGGTCAGTTACGTCCGTACACGCGGTACGGCGCGGAATTTCACCATTACGCAATGCACGGCGGGGTATTACACACCGTACACGCGGTACCACGCTGGGCTACTCAGGTACATACGGTACCACGATGCAGTACCGAGGTACATACGGTACACACACCAAAAAACGGTCAGATACGTCCGTACACGCGGTACGTCGCGGAATTACACCATTACGTACTGCACGGCGGGGTATTAAACACCGTACACGCGGTACCACGCTGGGCTACTCAGGTACATACGGTACCACGATGCAGTACCGAGGTACATACGGTACACACGCCAAAAAACGGCGCAGAATTACACCATTACGCACTGCACGGCGGGGTATTACACACCGTACACACGGTACCACGCTGGGCTACTCAGGTACATACGGTACCACGTTGCAGTACCGAGGTACATACGGTACACACACCAAAACACGGTCAGTTACGTCCGTACACGCAGTACGGCGCCTAGTTTCACCATTACGAAATGCACGGCGGGGTATTACACACCGTACACGCGGTACCACGCTGGGCTACTCAGGTACATACGGTACCACGATGCAGTACCGATGTACATACGGTACACACACCAAAAAACGGTCAGTTACGTCCGTCCACGCGGTACGGCGCGGAATTACACCATTACGTACTGCACGGCGGGGTATTACACACCGTACACGCGGTACCACGCTGGGCTACTCAGGTACATACGGTACCACGATGCAGTACCGAGGTACATACGGCACCAAAAAACGGTCAGTTACGTCCGTACACGCCAAAAACCGGCGCGGAATTACACCATTACGCACTGCACGGCGTGGTATTACACACCGTACACGCGGTACCACGCCGGGCTACTCAGGTACATACGGTACCACGATGCAGTACCGAGGTACATACAGTACACACACCAAAAAATGGTCAGTTAAGTCCATACACGCGGTACGGCGCGGAATTACACCATTACGCACTGCACGGCGGGGTATTACACACCGTACACGCGGTACCACGCTGGGCTACTCAGGTACATACGGTACCACGATGCAGTACCGAGGTACATACGGTACACACGCCAAAAAACGGCGCGGAATTACACCATTACGCACTGCACGGCGGGGTATTACACACCGTACACGCGTACCACAATGGGCTACTCAGGTACATACGGTACCACGATGCAGTACCGAGGTACATACGGTACACACGCCAAAAACCGGCGCGGAATTACACCATTACGCACTGCACGGCGGGGTATTACACACCGTACACGCGGTACCACGCTGGGCAACCCAGGTACATACGGTACCACGATGCAGTACCGAGGTACATACGGTACACACACCAAAAAACGGTCAGTTACGTCCGTACACGCGGTACGGCGCGGAATTACACCATTACGCACTGCACGGCGGGGTATTAGGTTATGGTTTATGATGATTATGGGTAACTAGAGGTGTTAACACAGACACCCGGTTATGGTTCATGATGGTTATAGGTAACTAGAGGTGTTAACGCAGACAATAGGTTATGGTTCATGGTGGTTATGGGTAACTAGAGGTGTTAACGCAGACACTAGGTTATGGTTCATGATGGTTATGGGTAACTAGAGGTGTTAACACAGACACCCGGTTATGGTTCATGATGGTTATAGGTAACTAGAGGTGTTAACGCAGATACTAGGTTATGGTTCATGATGATTATGGGTAACTAGAGGTGTTAACGCAGACACCCGGTTATGGTTCATGTTGGTTATGGGTAACTAGAGGTGTTAACGCAGACACTAGGTTATGGTTCATGATGGTTATAGGTAACTAGAGGTGTTAACGCAGACACTAGGTTATGGTTCATGATGGTTATGGGTAACTAGAGGTGTTAACACAGACACCCGGTTATGGTTCATGATGGTTATAGGTAACTAGAGGTGTTAACGCAGATACTAGGTTATGGCTCATGATGATTATGGGTAACTAGAGGTGTTAACGCAGATACTAGGTTATGGTTTATGCTGGTTATGGGTAACTAGAGATGTAAACGCAGACACCCGGTTATGGTTCATGATGGTTATGGGTAACTAGAGGTGTTAACGCATATACTAGGTTATGGTTTATGCTGGTTATGGGTAACTAGAGATGTAAACGCAGACACCCGGTTATGGTTCATGATGGTTATGGGTAATTAGAGGTGTTAACGCAGACACCCGGTTATGGTTCATGATGGTTATAGGTAACTAGAGGTGTTAACGCAGATACTAGGTTCCAGAACCAGATCAGCTTGCGTGATCCGCGCAGACTGATACGGGCCGACACATTCCGTCTCAGGGGGATAGAGGTATAGATTAATGATTCCTGAAACAGTAAATCCACAGGAGGCGAAAAGTGTCTATCCGGGTACATGTACAGTACCACGATGTGGTACCGAGGTACATACGGTACAAACGGTGTGTTACGTACCGAAACACGGTACAACACGAAATTATACCATTACGCACTGCACGGCGGGATGTAACACCATCACGCACTGCACGGAGAGGTATTGCACAAAGTACACGCGATTACACGTCGGACTCCTCAGGTACATACGGTAACCACGATGTAGTACCGAGGTACATACGGTACAAACGGTGTGTTAAATTCCGCCGTGGTATAAGACAGGGTCACTTTTGTTGTCACTTGGTGAACACTGGTGAAAAGTGTTCACCTTGTTTAATCGTGCAAAGTATGTCTCTCGTAAAAACACTCTCTGCTCAACAAACACTTAAACAAGTCACCACAAAAGTGACCCTATCTTATACCACGGCGGAAATGTCTTCTTCAACAATAGTATAATTATATCAAGGCGGAGTATAACGCTGATTTCAACAATATCATAGTTATACATGTACCACGGCGAAGTTTAACGCCGTTCTCAACAGTTTTACAGTTATACCACGGCCGAGTTTAACGCCGTTTTCAACATTATTACAGTTACATCACGGCGGAGTTTAACGCCATTTTTAACAATATAACAGGTACACTGCCGAGTTTATCGCCGTTTTCAACAATATTACAGGTAGACCACGGCGGAGTTTAACGACGTTTTCAACATTGTTACAGTTATACCATGGCGGAATTTAACGCCTATTTCAACAATATTACAGTTATATCACGGCGGAGTTTAACGTCATTTTTAACAATATAACAGGTATACTACTGCCGAGTTTATCGCCGTTTTCAACAATATTACAGTTAGACCACGGCGGAGTTTAACGCCGTTTTCAACATTGTTAAAGTTACACAATGGCGGAATTTAACGTCATTTTCATCAATATTACAGTTATACCAAGGCGGAATTTAACATCTTTTTCAACAGTTTTCCAGTTATACCACGGCGAAGTTTAACACCGTTTTCAACATTAATACAGTTATACGAAGGCGGAATTTACCATCTATTTCAACAGTTTTCAAGTTATTCCACGCCGAAGTTTAACGCCGTTCTCAACAGTTTTACAGTTATATCACGGCCGAGTTTATCGCCGTTTTCAACAAAATTACAGTTATACCACGGCGAAGTTTAACGCCGTTTTCAACATTATTACAGTTACATCACGGCGGAGTTTAACGCCATTTTTAACGTTGTTTTCAACATTGTTAAAGTTATACCATGGCGGAATTTAACGCCTATTTCAACAATATTACAGTTATATCACGGCAGAGTTTATCGCCGTTTTCTACAAAATTACAGTTATACCACAGCGAAGTTTTAATGCCGTTTTCAACATTATTACAGTTACATCACGGCGGAGTTTAACGCCATTATTAACAATATAACAGGTATACCACTGCCGAGTTTATCGCCGTTTTCAACAATATTACAGTTAGACCACGGCGGAGTTTATCGCCGTTTTCAACATTGTTAAAGTTATACAATGGCGGAATTTAACGTCATTTTCAACAATATTACAGTTATGCCAAAGCGGAATTTAACGTCTTTTTCAACAGTTTTCCAGTTATACCACGGCGAAGTTTAACACCGTTTTCAACATTAATACAGTTATACGAAGGCGGAATTTAACATCGATTTCAACAGTTTTCCAGTTATACCACGCCGAAGTTTAACGCCGTTCTCAACAGTTTTACAGTTATATCACGGCCGAGTTTAACGCCATTTTTAACAATATAACAGGTACACCACTGCCGAGTTTATCGACGTTTTCAACAATATTACAGGTAGATCACGGCGGAGTTTAACGCCGTTTTCAACATTGTTAAAGTTATATCACGGCGGAGTTTATCGCCGTTTTCTACAAAATTACAGTTATACCACGGCGAAGTTTAACGCCGTTTTCAACATTATTACAGTTACATCACGGCGGAGTTTAACGCCATTTTTAACAATATAACAGGTTTATCGCCGTTTTCAACAATATTACAGTTAGACCACGGCGGAGTTTAACGCCATTTTTAACAATATAACAGGTATACCACTGCCGCGTTTATCGCCGTTTTCAACAATATTACAGTTAGACCACGGCGGAGTTTAACGCCGTTTTCAACATTGTTAAAGTTATACCATGGCGGAATTTAACGTCATTTTCAACAATAGTACAGCTATACCACGGCGAAGTTGAACTCAATTCTCAACATTATTAAAGTTATATCAACTCGGAGTTTAACGCCATTTTTAACAATATTACAGTTATACCAGGACAGGGTTTATCGCCAATTTCAACAATATTACAGTTATACCACGGTGGAGTTTAACACCGTTTTCAACATTAATACAGTTATACCGAGGCGGAATTTAACGTCTTTTTCAACAGTTTTCCAGTGATACCACAGCGGAGTTTAACACCGTTTTCAACATTAATACAGTTATACGAAGGCGGAATTTAACATATTTTTCAACAGTTTTCCAGTGATACCACAGCGGAGTTTAACGCCGTTTTCAACATTAATACAGTTATACGAAGGCGGAATTTAACATCTTTTTCAACAGTTTTCCAGTTATACCACGTAGGAGTTTAACGTCGTTTTCAACAATATTACAATTATTTAAGGCGGAATTTCAGGTCTTTTTCAACAATATTACAGTTATAATATTCCATATAGTACCGAGGTACATACGGTACAAACGGTGTGTTACGTACCGAAACACGGTACAACACGAAATTATACCATTACGCACTGCACGGCGGGATATTGCACAAAGTACACGCGGTACCACGTCGGACAACTGAGGTACATACGGTACAAACGGTGTCTTACGTACCGACACACGGTACAACGCGAAATTACACCATTACGCATTGCACGGTGCGGTATTACACAAAGTACACGCGATACCACGTCGGACTACTCAGGTACATATGATACAAACGGTGTGTTAGTGTACCGACACATAGTACAACGCGAAATTACACCATTACGCACTGCACGGCGGGGTATTACACAAAGTACACGCGGTACCACGTCGGACTCCTAAGGTAGTACCGTATGTACATAAGGTACACAAGGTGTGTTACGTACCGAAACACGGTACAACACGAAATTATACCATTACGCACTGCACGGCGGGATATTGCACAAAGTACACGCGGTACCACGTCGGACTACTGAGGTACATACTGTACCACGATGTAGTACAGAGGTACATCCGGTACAAACGGTGTGTTACGTACCGAAACACGGTACAACACGAAATTATACCATTACGCACTGCACGGCGGGATATTGCACAAAGTACACGCGGTACCACGTCGGACTACTGAGGTACATACGGTACCACGATGTAGTACAGAGGTACATAACGTACAAACGATGTGTTACATACCGACACAAGGTACAACGTGAAATTACACCATTGCGCACTGCACGGTAAGGTATTACACAAAGTTCACGAGGTACCACGTCGGACTACTCAGGTACATACGGTACCACGATGTAGTACCGAGGTACACACGGTACAAACGGTGGGTTACGTACCGAAACACGGTACAACGCGAAATTATACCATAACGCACTGCACGGCGGGATATTGCACAAAGTACACGCGGTACCACGTCGGACAACTGAGGTACATACGGTACCACGATGTAGTACCTCGGTACATACGGTACAAACGGTGTCTTACGTACCGACACACGGTACAACGCGAAATTACACCATTACGCATTGCACGGTGCGGTATTACACAAAGTACACGCGATACCACGTCGGACTACTCAGGTACATACGGTACCACGATGTAGTACCGAGGTACATACGGTACAAACGGTGGGTTACGTACCGAATCACGGTACAACACGAAATTATACCATAACGCACTGCACGGCGGGATATTGCACAAAGTACACGCAGTACCACGTCGGACTACTGTGGTACATACGGTACCACGATGTAGTACCGAGGTACATAAGGTACAAACGATGTGTTACGTACCCACACACAGTACAACGCGAAATTACACCATTACGTTGGACTCCTCAGGTACATACGGTACAAACGGTGGGTTACGTATCGAAACACGGTACAACACGAAATTATACCATTACGCACTGCACGGCGAGATATTGCATAAAGTACACGCAGTACCATGTCGGACTACTGAGGTACATACGGTACCACGATGTAGTACAGAGGTACATAAGGTACAAACGATGTGTTACGTACCCACACACAGTACAACGAAATTACACCATTACGCACTGCACGGTGCGGTATTACACAAAGTACACGCGATACCACGTCGGACTACTCAGGTACATATGATACAAACGGTCTGTTACGTACCGAAATACGGTACAACACAAAATTACGCCATTACGCACTGCACGGCGAGGTATTGCACAAAGTACACGCGGTAGCACGTCGGACTACTCAAGTACATACGGTACCACGATGTAGTACCGAGGTACATACGGTACAAACGGTGTGTTACGTACCGAAACGCGGTACAACACGAAATTATACCATTACGCACTGCACGGCGGGATATTGCACAAAGTACACGCGGTACCACGTCGGACTACTGAGGTACATACGGTACCACGATGGAGTACAGAGGTACATAAGGTACAAACGATGATTTACGTACCCACACACAGTACAACACGAAATTACACCATTACGCACTGCACGGTGCGGTATTACACAAAGTACACGCGATACCACGTCGAACTCCTCAGGTACATACAGTACCACGATGTAGTACCGAGGTACATACGGTACAAACGGTGTGTTACGTACCGAAACACGGTACAACACGAAAGTATACCATTACGCACTGCACGGCGGGATATTGCACAAAGTACACGCGGTACCACGTCGGACTACTGAGGTACATACGGTACCACGATGGAGTACAGAGGTACATAAGGTACAAACGATGATTTACGTACCCACACACAGTACAACGCAAAATTACACCATTACGCTCTGCACGGTGCGGTATTACACAAAGTACACGCGATACCACGTCGAACTCCTCAGGTACATACAGTACCACGATGTGGTACCGAGGTACATACGGTACAAACGGTGTGTTACGTACCGAAACACGGTACAACACGAAATTATACCATTACGCACTGCACGGCGGGATGTAACACCATCACGCACTGCACGGAGAGGTATTGCACAAAGTACACGCGATACCACGTCGGACTACTCAGGTACATACGGTACCACGATGTAGTACCGAGGTACATACGGTACAAACGGTGGGTTACGTACCGAATCACGGTACAACACGAAATTATACCATAACGCACTGCACGGCGGGATATTGCACAAAGTACACGCAGTACCACGTCGGACTACTGTGGTACATACGGTACCACGATGTAGTAACGAGGTACATAAGGTACAAACGATGTGTTACGTACCCACACACAGTACAACGCGAAATTACACCATTACGTTGGACTCCTGAGGTACATACGGTACAAACGGTGGGTTACGTATCGAAACACGGTACAACACGAAATTATACCATTACGCACTGCACGGCGAGATATTGCACAAAGTACACGCAGTACCATGTCGGACTACTGAGGTACATACGGTACCACGATGTAGTACAGAGGTACATAAGGTACAAACGATGTGTTACGTACCCACACACAGTACAACGAAATTACACCATTACGCACTGCACGGTGCGGTATTACACAAAGTACACGCGATACCACGTCGGACTACTCAGGTACATATGATACAAACGGTCTGTTACGTACCGAAATACGGTACAACACAAAATTACGCCATTACGCACTGCACGGCGAGGTATTGCACAAAGTACACGCGGTAGCACGTCGGACTACTCAAGTACATACGGTACCACGATGTAGTACCGAGGTACATACGGTACAAACGGTGTGTTACGTACCGAAACGCGGTACAACACGAAATTATACCATTACGCACTGCACGGCGGATATTGCACAAAGTACACGCGGTACCACGTCGGACTACTGAGGTACATACGGTACCACGATGGAGTACAGAGGTACATAAGGTACAAACGATGATTTACGTACCCACACACAGTACAACACGAAATTACACCATTACGCACTGCACGGTGCGGTATTACACAAAGTACACGCGATACCACGTCGAACTCCTCAGGTACATACAGTACCACGATGTAGTACCGAGGTACATACGGTACAAACGGTGTGTTACGTACCGAAACACGGTACAACACGAAAGTATACCATTACGCACTGCACGGCGGGATATTGCACAAAGTACACGCGGTACCACGTCGCACTACTGAGGTACATACGGTACCACGATGGAGTACAGAGGTACATAAGGTACAAACGATGATTTACGTACCCACACACAGTACAACGCGAAATTACACCATTACGCTCTGCACGGTGCGGTATTACACAAAGTACACGCGATACCACGTCGAACTCCTCAGGTACATACAATACCACGATGTGGTACCGAGGTACATACGGTACAAACGGTGTGTTACGTACCGAAACACGGTACAACACGAAATTATACCATTACGCACTGCACGGCGGTATGTAACACCATCACGCACTGCACGGAGAGGTATTGCACAAAGTACACGCGATTACACGTCGGACTCCTCAGGTACATACGGTACCACGATGTAGTACCGAGGTACATACGGTACAACTTTTGTTGTCACTTGGTGAACACTGGTGAAAAGTGTTCACCTTGTTTAATCGTGCAAAGTATGTCTCTCGTAAAAACACTCTCTGCTCAACAAACACTTAAACAAGTCACCACAAAAGTGACCCTATCTTATACCACGGCGGAAATGTCTTCTTCAACAATAGTATAATTATACCAAGGCGGAGTATAACGCTGATTTCAACAATATCATAGTTATACATGTACCACGGCGAAGTTTAACGCCGTTCTCAACAGTTTTACAGTTACATCACGGCGGAGTTTAACGCCATTTTTAACAATATAACAGGTACACTGCCGAGTTTATCGCCGTTTTCAACAATATTACAGGTAGACCACGGCGGAGTTTAACGACGTTTTCAACATTGTTAAAGTTATACCATGGCGGAATTTAACGCCTATTTCAACAATATTACAGTTATATCACGGCGGAGTTTAACGTCATTTTTAACAATATAACAGGTATACTACTGCCGAGTTTATCGCCGTTTTCAACAATATTACAGTTAGACCACGGCGGAGTTTAACGCCGTTTTCAACATTGTTAAAGTTATACAATGGCGGAATTTAACGTCATTTTCATCAATATTACAGTTATACCAAGGCGGAATTTAACGTCTTTTTCAACAGTTTTCCAGTTATACCACGGCGAAGTTTAACACCGTTTTCAACATTAATACAGTTATACGAAGGCGGAATTTACCATCTATTTCAACAGTTTTCAAGTTATTCCACGCCGAAGTTTAACACCGTTCTCAACAGTTTTACAGTTATATCACGGCCGAGTTTATCGCCGTTTTCAACAAAATTACAGTTATACCACGGCGAAGTTTAACGCCGTTTTCAACATTATTACAGTTACATCACGGCGGAGTTTAACAGCCATTTTTAACAATATAACAGGTATACCACTGCCGAGTTTATCGCCGTTTTCAACAATATTACAGTTATACCACGGCGAAGTTTAACGCCGTTTTCAACATTATTACAGTTACATCACGGCGGAGTT
>JASEVX010001446.1:0-16379 GCA_031761405.1 Serripes groenlandicus | reverse complement strand
CAATGTTTATTTTCTCACGAGACGGCCTACACATTGATTATTGCCAAGCTACGCCCCTGATGTACGATAGTGTCGTTCTTCATTAATGAGTAACACGGTACTAGGAATAGTCAGCAATTTACAGATGCGTTATTATGCAATGTTAATTAGTCCTCATTATTTTATTTTTTGAAAAAACACGCTTTTGGCCTATGCACAGTTTAAAAAGTGAAAAAATATGCCCAATCAATCAAGAACACTAACAAACATGACTAATTCATCATATATAATATAATGGTGAACTTACTGAAAGCAGTTCCTGACATAGGCCCCCAGTATGGTTGTTACCGACCACGTACGAAATCACACCCAACTACCTAACGATTCCCTGATACAGACGTCTCTGCAGCAAACACATTTTGAAAACATGTCGGCATATGGAGAAACGGTTGGAAAGTTCTCAACAGGAATCAAAACGAGCAATTTCTCCTTTTGCCACAATGTTTTCAACCTTTTTTTCAGTAATTATACATTTATTTATAGAGGTTTTCCATTTTTTTTCCCTAGATATTTTTAAAATCGTCTGCTGCAGATTTGTTGTTTGTGGGAAAGTGTTAATTAATTACCACTCCTTACTTAATGACTTTTAAGTGTTCATTGCTTTGGCAGAAATGCATGTAAATAACACAGGGAGTGGTAACGCACCCATGCTTGTTTTTAACTATCGTAACCAACTTGAGATACACAGAAGGAGTGAATTGCGGATATAACCAGGGACGTAGATAAGATCAACGTCCCTGATTCACTTGTACGTACATCTGAATTAAAATTTGCACCCATGTTGTTGTTGTTGTTGTTGTTGTTGTTGATTGGCGTTGATGCCATTTGGCGAGCACCTATCGTTATGACTACTATTATTGTAATGCACCCATGGTTTAACTACATATTCCTTATAGTTAAGTCTGACAGGTAGCAAGACCAGTATGTATACAGACTGGTTTAATTATCTCTTCTCACTGGTTGGCTTTTATAGTTATGAAAGATTCAGCATACATTCATGTTAATAACACAGGGAGTGATAATGCACCCATGGTTTAACTACATATTCCTTATAGCTAAGTCTTACAGGTAGCAAGACCAGTATGTATACAGACTGGTTTAATTATCACTGGTTGGCTTTTATAGTTTTGAAATATTCAGCATACATTCATGTTAATAACACAGGGAGTGATAATTAACCCTTGCTTTTTTTAACTATTGAAAAACATAAGTTACACAAAGGGGGTAGGTACACTATTCGTATGAAAAGTATCATGTAAATAACGAACGATTAGCGACTTTTCTTTAACACTTTACCGCATACAGGCAATTTGTAAAGCCTTTTCTGCAGACGACTTTTGAAAACATTATGGTCCCCCTTTGACCAAAGTATTTTCAATTATTAATCTTTCATCTTAAGAGGTTAACCATATTTTTTACCAGACGTTTTCGAAGTTGTCTGCTGCAGATTTGTCATAAGTTGAAAATAGTTTAGGTATATCTGAATACATACACGGTTTGAAACAAAACGCCAGAATCCGTAATTAATTAACTGAATAATTTTAGCTGCACCGATTGATTTTCCAATCAACTTTTGGTTTCACATATCTTATCCTCTGTAAACACTAGGACATTTGGAATGGCATTTCATGGCAAATATCCTCTCAATGCTCCCTGCATGATTTGGTGAATACAAGAACTATGTCCTTTGTAGTATTGTACTGGTCAGGGTTATTTCCCTTTGACTTTGAGAAAAAAAAAAAAAAAAACAGACGTTATATTTCCGTCTGGACTCTGATTTATATGGTTATAGAGTGTTGTTCAAAAAGAAAAGCCGAGCCCCGGTAGCTCAGTCGGTAGCAACGCGGGCTGTCAATCCAGGGGTTGTGAGTTCGAATCCCGGCTCGGCCAACTTTCTTTCCGACAATTAACAAAAGTCAATGCGACATGCGTCATTCGTCTTCCACCAATGGGCTAAGTCTATGTGGACAAGCAGCCAGTTGCTTGGGAAGATTGTTGTGTGGAGTACTGGTGTGAGAAAACCAGGAAATGCATGAGTAGGTGAACTGGCCGCCGTGATATACCTGAGAAATTGTTGAAAACGGCGTTAAACCCAAATCAATCAATCAATCAAACAGAAAATGTCCGTTTTCTCGCTGTAGTTCAAAGGCTGTATGGGACAATTAACTTCAAAATGTGTGTATTAAGGTTCGTCTGAGCACAAACAACTCAAAGTAAGCTATTCAAGTGTGATCACCGTGTGTCCGGTATCATCATCCTCAACAATTTATAATAACAACATCTCCTAAATCACATGGCCAATTTCGACTAAAAGACACACTGGAGTGTTCATTTGGTAGACCTCTTTCTGAACAGATGTTAACTAAATGTATATTTGTAGTTGATGTGTCACCAAAAAAGAGGGAACTTTGTTATGACAAACTTATAAAGTTGGTGTTCTCTTAAACTACATTCTCGATTTTGAAATATTTCACCTGAAGGATCCTCATATAAATCGGCTACTATCCAAAGATGACCCTCTACAAAAACAGCTTAAACGAAATTGATTTGCTAAAGTTAGAACTTTGCTGTCGATCTTGAATTGTTGTCACTTGAATGTTCATGGCAAATGTGCCAGAAGACTCGATATTTCATAATCGACGTGCATATACTACAATACCTGACGGTCAATACACCTTCAGGTAATCCATAATTATTGTGATATATATGTAAACGTACTATTTATTATAGAAATATCTATGTAAACGTACTATTTATTATAGAAATATCTATGTAAACGTACTATTTATTATAGAAATATCTATGTAAACGTACTATTTATTATAGAAATATCTATGTAAACGTACTATTTATCATAGAAATATCTATGTAAATCGAAAATGAAATACGCTGCTCACTATTTACCGATCGCAGTCAAATATCCCTGTATCATTAAACCGTATAGACGTCCGATACGACACTGTGGTTATATAAAAACCGATCACCAAATATTTATAAAACATAGATGATATTATCTTCACTGTTAAGTGGACAATGTAAAAGTTAAAGAAAACCCGTCATAAATTCATGCAGTGAATATGTATTAGTATTTGAAATCCCCCTTTTAACACTGGCCATCCGGATGTCTCTCATTTCTGAAAGTATTAATTATGTTGTTAAACGTCGCTTTCAACAATGTTTTAGTTATATCACGGCGTTTCCTGTGCACGTTACCAGTTCTACAAGTCCATTTATCCTGACACCAGCCAGTCAGTCGTTATGTTAAGCCCGCATACCTGAGCGCCAAGGAGGACAGCCATTGCTACCATTGCTTAAGTCTTTGGTATGACCCGGCCGGGGATCGAACCGACGAACTCCCGCTTCCGAGGTGGACGCTCTAGAACTACACCACCAAGGCGGTTGAGGATGTTAAGAAACTTTACCATACGTTGTTGTTTTTTATAGGGGCTTTTACGCCATTTTCAACATCATTTCAGTTATATCACGGCTACTGTTCACTTTTTCATGGTCCGTGGGTAAACAACCGGTTTATAGGCTAGGAAATGTGCCTTACCCAAAAAAAACTCCACCACGTGACCGCCGCAACTAGGGATCGAACTCGGGACGCCCGGATCCAAATCCCCGTCGCTTAACCACTCGACCAGGAATCCGCTGTGGTCAAGTGGTTAGCGTCGGGGATTTCGAAACCGGATGTCCCGGGTTCGATCCCCAGTCGCGGCACTACGCTCATGGTGGAGTGCCCTTGGGCAAGGCACATTTTCTAGCCTAGTACTGGTTTGTTTACCCAGGGATCATGAATAATTAAATTTAATTGCGCGCTAAATGACCTTAGCTGTCGATGCGCCATAAAACAATATACATTCATTTAACCACTCGACCACGGCGGATACCCTGTTTTTTTATAAACCGAGCGAGCCCATATTCTGTCCCCGGGTACATATTCTTGTTTGACATTAAACGATCCGGGATCGAACCTTGGACGGTATCCCGTTCTCCAGTCGGACGGTGTCAGCTGCAGTGTGTTCAGGTTTGCTAGCGGAAGCTAATCCACCAATCAAATTACAGCTACTTCACTTCCGTAACTAACTAACCGTATCAAACCGCATCTGAACGTAATGAAGTATTGAAAAATAAAGAAAGATACATGCTAGTACAATAAATTAATTTTCAGAGAATCATGAATAGATGAACTGTGTCGTGACTTTACTGAAATAATGTTGAAAACGGCGTCAAACCTAAATAAAACTTGACAAAAGATTGAAATTTGAGTTACTTATGTTATAAAAGTCCACCGAACAAATATAACTATGCATGTAACGCAAGGAGATGGACTCAAAGAACCGTTATCTGTGAAAACCAACCTTGTCGTTAGTATTACTGGTATGGTAAACATACCTGCCTGCGCAGCTATGCTAAGGCTAAGGATCCAAATGGATACTGCTTTTCTCGAAGTCTAACTGGTGAATAGTGTAGTGATATACCAGACTTCGGGGAAACGCTGTCTCATCTGGTTATACACTGGTTTTCGCAAAGCGCCGCTTAACTTCACTTAATATGTGAGGGTTGGAAGATTTGTTCTCTTGTTGGTCAATGTCTCCATGCATATGCGTCATTCTGTGGACAAACAGACCATTCGAAAGAATGAAGCAGACGACATTTTTGAAATCATTGTGGCAAACGGAGAAAACGGAGAAAACTCTTTTTAATAATAAAACTCTCAATCATCGACGGTTTTCATTGTTTTGTCTTTTTGTTATCAAAGTCGTTTATGGAAAGGATTAAAATTAATAAATATGTCAATCAATTTTTTTTTGCTGGTGACAAAGTCTAAGGTCGGTTTTTATTTGACGTGCCCTGTCTTTGATCGGATTTTTTTTTGGGGGGCGGGGTATTTTTGACACAATACGTTGATAACTTATTATGTATAAACATCAAAGCCTCTCGGATATGTTTCAAATTGAAATATTGATGGAAAAAAATGTATTGCGGAAAACTCTCCCATTTGTAAATCGGAACAAGGGCCAATAATAAAACAATACCTCTACCAGATCATAGTAAAAAGGTTAGAATACTAAATTATATTCCCAAAAATTGTATAATAGCAACCTTTAAGTGATAGATTGAATGAATGCGGACTTAATTACTATTTTTTCCATGTGATTATCATCATGGAAGATTAAATCTACATGATTCAATAGGAAGACAAATGTTTTACGCAGCTTTAACCCTTTTCCTCATATAGACGCTTTCTGACGCCTCTGCAGCAGACGGCTTTTTTGAAAACATAGAAACAAAAGAAGAAATTGCACAAAACGTGCAATTTCTCCTTTTGTCACAATGTTTTCCACTTTTAGTCATAGGTTATCCATTCAATTATAGAGATTTTCCATTATTTGACAAAATATGTTCAAAGTCGTCTGCTGCAGAATTGTCGTTATGAGGGAAACGGTTAAACATTACTTCAGAAATATAACGGCGTTTACTGGGAATCATGTGTCCAAGACGCTCTTACCACTTCGCCTCGGAATTGGTCCATTGATCGTGCTAAACAACGGACCTTTTTGTTTAACAGGAATCATTGGATCCTTTTACCAGATGTCACGTTTTAGAATCGTCTGCCATTTCGTCAAGCTTGGAAAGCTATCAAGGTCAACGTACACCAATTTCATCCGCGGGCAGGCTGAGCAAGACAGTCCCTATACACAACATCTGTGTTTGCCTAGAAATGAGTGTATGTATACCTTCACCAGACTGCATTGATATGTGACATCGAGTTTTATAATTAAGTGTAAATATGTATAGAACTCACTGGAACCGTCTGATCTAATCAGCTGTTGGTATGTTGGCCTTATCTGAAAGTAGAAAGTGAAAATAGAGTATGTTGAAAATCCGTTTTGACCTAACCAGAGTGTGTGTAATATGACGGGGAACCACCCTCGCGGAGTAGTGATTTCTTTCTTGCCGAATAATAAATAGCCGAGGGTTTATAGTCTTTTCAACGATATAATTATGGTGTCCGGCCTTCCTGACAAACTTGAAGACTTTTTGTTTTCAGTTGTTGAGGGTTGGAACTTGTTGATTTACACGGAAATGAAGAAGGGCATTGATTGCTAATCTTTTAACCTTAATCCAGGACTCGTAAGTTCGAACTCCTAACTAGGCTATTCATTCTTTCCGCATACCAATTAACTTTCCCTCATATAGACGCTTGCTGACGCCTCTGCAGCAGACGGCTATTTGAAAACAGAGTGACAAAAGAAGAAATTGCACAAAACGTGCAATTTCTCCTTTTGCCACAATGTTTTCCACTTTTAGTCATAGGTTATCCATTCAATTATAGAGATTTTCTACTTTTTGACAAAATATGTTCAAAGTAGCTGCTGCAGAATTGTCGTATGGGGGAAAGAGAAATGTCATTGTGACTAACGTCATTTGTCTTCCACCAATGAGCTAGATACGCTATGTGAGAAGGAAGCCAGTTTTCCTGGAAGAATGCCGAGAGGAGAACCGCTAGAAACCAAGAAACACACGTCAGTCAAATTTGCCGCCGTGATATAATTGAAGAACCGTTGTAATTTCCCACACGCATGCGCTCTCTGATGCCTGTGCAGCAGTCGAAATTTGAAAACATCGTGGCAAAAGGAGAATTTTCTCAAATTATTTTCAATACCTATACTATATCATTTGTATAATTGTGTTTTATATATATGCCTTGATGTATTCAAAGTCGTACTGCTGCAGATTGGATTTATGTGGGAAAGGGTTATCCCCCAATCAACCGACCGCCATAGAAACATCCGGAGATAAAAATGTAAAAAACACGTTAATTTTGGAAGACCGTTTAAAACATTGCGAGGACAGGAGAAAGCGTTAAATCTGCGCAGTTCTCACAATGTTTTAAATTCGTTTCATATATAGGCGTAATAATTATTAAACTCTTAAATCGGCCAAGTCCGAAGTTTATATGTAAAGGGTAAAGTAACGATACAGCGTAAATTTGTATTGGCCAATCAGAAACGAGAGCACTGTTTAACCTTTCTTTTAATTTTATCTATACCAATAATTGCTAGATAATACGAAATCCAATCTTAACCCTTTCCCACATACAAGAAATCTGGGGCAGACGCATGGAAAACATAGTGACAACAACCTGAAAAATCTCCCTAAAAGTTAGCTTCATTGTTAAATAAAATTGAAAATATTGTTGCTAAAGGAGAAATTCCTCGTCTTTGGCCACAATGTTTTCAAAAGTCATATGCTGCTATTGCGTCAAAATGTGTCTGCAAGTGGGAAAAGGTTAACCCTTTCCCTCATGTAGACGCTTTCTGACGCCTCTGCAGCAGACGGCTTTTTTGAAAACATAGTGACAAAAGAAGAAATTGCACAAAACGTGCAATTTCTCCTTTTGCCACAATGTTTTCCACTTTTGTCATAGGTTATCCATTCAATTATGAAGATTTTCTATGTTTTAAACAAAAATATGTTCAAAGTCGTCTGCTGCAGAATTGTAGTATGGGGGAAAAGGGTTAAAGCTGCCTTGCGTTCAATGAAACTTTACGGTAATCCACCAATCAAATATCTGGTACGGACCCTTACACAATGAGAGCTACCAAAAACCTACGCTAAGGCTTGGCAGTTTACATATAAAGAAAACGATAAATTTACGTTTCCGTACTAATGATATGTTATATAAATTATATATTCAGTGTATGTCGTAGGCTTCCTTGACTGACCAGCGTGATCAGACTGTGTGGTTGCGCACAGTGATCTGGATCTACACGAATCGATAAAGCCATGTTTTCATGAAGCGTCGTTCATAAAATTAGCCTTGATATCTTGAAAGTCCATCGCTACATATCTGGTGTGTGGTGGATAGGGGTTATTTTGGGAATCCAGAGATTAGTATCAGTGGGTGCCAGGAACTGCTTTTCCACTTTTGGTTTGATTGTCCATTTAACCCTTTTCACAATAACTCGAGTTGAAAACATCTGAAAAATGCTTTAAATATGTAATACAAAAAACCCTGCAAGTATCGTTGTATAAAGTAAACTAAAATATTGTAAAGAAAAAGAAGAGATTGATATTAAGAGCAGTTTATCATCCCTTTATAATAATGTCTTAGAAATGGGCTCCCAACATAAGGACGCGCAACACATCGGCCATGAACGGTAAAGCGTTGTTATAAACCTTACCTTTAGGTATATTGTTTACATAGACACAAGCAGGAAATGGACAGATCGAGCTGTGATTGGTTAAAAGTATATCGCTAGTATTTAAAGTACGACGGTAAATACTACGCCGATCCAGTTATATAGTGATATTGTATGTGATCGTGTTATGGGAATAGGCATGGCTATCTCTCTGCTAGAAACAATCAGGAATGGTGATAAGGAAACGGCGAAAAAGATTCTGAGACACAAACAGTGTTCGAACTTGGATAAGCAGTCCCCGCGCAAGGACGGCACGGCCCTTTTCTGGTCCTGCTGTCAGGGCTTTCTCGACGTCGTTAATTTGTTACTCTTGAACGGGGCTGACGTCGATTTGCCGACGGGGTGGGGTACGTCCCCCGTGCACGCTTGTGTGGATAATAATAGAGTGGAAATTTTAGCGTAAGTTTCTTTTGTGTATTTGTATTTTTTTCGTTTTGTTATTTCGTTCACAAACGTCTAATTTTCCTAGTTTGCATTTTCTTATTACTTTATACAGTATTAATGAATATTTAAGCCGGGTCTTGAGATTTGGGGTCTTGTTAACTATCCGGTAAATTTAATATTTGGGTATAGCTATTC
Organism: Serripes groenlandicus; assembly: GCA_031761405.1. Lineage (NCBI taxonomy): Eukaryota > Metazoa > Mollusca > Bivalvia > Cardiida > Cardiidae > Serripes > Serripes groenlandicus. Next base: position 7,551 of record JASEVX010001446.1, on the reverse strand, counting down.
GGGCTTCACTTCTAGTAGTTTCTCTCAGTATACACTTATTTTCATATAGTGAGTAGAAATGTATCAAGAAAACTTGTTCAACAATGTTTTCGAACTATGAGAATGTTTTCATTGAGTCAACGCCATAAGAGATATAATGACGAGTGAACAGCGAGAGTTATAAAAGCTCTTTGGGTGTTCAATATTATAAATATTCTTGATTTGGACTTACACGTAATGGAACAATTGTTCAGTTTATTTCGTGTTATAATTTACTGGAGACAGTTTACTACTAACTAGGTCCCTCATGCCAACTAATTGTTCGGAAATAACGAGGTGGTTTTTTGTTGTGTTCGCATGTTGTGCAAAATTGACGAATCTAATGATATAATATTAGTCAGTTAAGTATTAAACCAGGGTCTTTCAAATAGTACTATTTGAAAGACCCCGATTAAACGTAGAGTCGTTTGCACATTCTTTAACCCTATCCCGCTTGTAGACGCATGCTGACCCATCTGCAGCAGACGAGAAATTGCTCATAATCCGCAATTTCTCCATTTGCCACAATGCCACAATGTTTTCAACTCTATTCAACAATTGAATTTTAATTTTTTGAGAATTTTTCAATTTTACGAATATGCTTTCAAAGATGTCAGCTGCAGATTTGTTGTATGTGGTTAAAGGGTTAAGTCGTTTGATGTAGACCCATAAATAATTTATTTTTATCTGAGTTCACATTGACCAAGTTCTCCTTCTGTCATCATGAATATAGAATAGAATATAACATATTTTATTAAAGTATACATCATACATGTATGTCGTCGTACAAAACATATTTATCAATGAATTATAGCAAATCAAAGACGGTTACATCAAAACATAAATAAACATTTCATAAACATGTTATTTGTTATACCATACACTACATACATGTAGAGGATGAACAATTTCGTAAATATAACTCTTTTAAATAATTAAATTATTAATTTTAGAGATTTTACATAATAATATCCAGATTATTTCAAAAGTCGTCTTTTGCAGATCTGTTGTATGTGGGAAAGGGTTATTTACTATTATATTTCTATGGTGGAAATATCACATTGTGTTAATATAACCCCCTTTACAATATTTCTGAGTACCTTTTAGCAAAGTTGGTTTCCTTCTAAAAACCAAAATAAAGTCATAGGTCCCTTTAAACAAACGATCACACATGCTAATGACATATTTCCGTAAACAAAGCTTGAATGACGTCAAGTAAAACATTGACAGATGCGAGGACGGTTTGTGTTGTTTAAAGTCGATATTCTAAGTCTAACGTTAAAAATGGTTTGTCAGGCGAAAGACAGTGATTAAACACTTTTTTCACCTACAGACTCTTTATGAAGCCTCTGTAACAGACTATCCTTTAACCCTTTCCCTCATATATACGCTTTATGACGACTCTGCAGCAGACGGCTTTTTGAAAACATAGTGACAAGAGAAGAAATTGCTCAAAACGAGCAATTTCTCCTTTTGGCACAATGTTTTCCACTTTAAGTCATAGGTTATCCATTCAATTATAGAGATTTTCTTTTTTTTACAAAATATGTCCAAAGTCGTCTGCTGCAGAATTGTCGTATGAGGGAAAGGGTTAAACATCAATTTTTCTATTGAATAACTGATAAACATTTTTAGAGATTTTACATGTTATTATTAAGATGTTTTCTAAGTCATCTACAGTAGATGTGTTGTATGTAGGAAAGGGGAATATATGCGGTTATATTTCCTTATGAAGTATTGGATAAGTCCGTTAGCTTATTCTGTTTTCCGACTAAAAATCATAACAAAGTCAGTGTCATCACACTTGCGAATGAAATATTTCCGTAAACAAAGCTTGAATGACGTCATGTAGAACATTGAGTGATGCGAGGACATACTGTGTGATTTAAGTCGATATTTTCAGTCTAGCAATAAAAAGAAAATGGCTTGTCAGGCGAAAAACAATGTTTTAATAGATCATTTATTGTCACATCATTTGCATAGAATCGCGCCTTATAGAGGTCATACGGGTCCTTAACCATTTTCTAACATACAGGTGCATTTTGACGCATCTGTAGCAGACGGCTTTTTTTCGAGAATATTTTCAACTTATATTCATAGAGATTTTTCATATATTTGTCGAGATGTTTTTTTTTTAAATCGTCAGCTATATGTTTAATGTATGTGGGAATTTCATAATTACTCTCACAGAAATTAATTGAACCATGCTGTGGAAAAAAAATCATCCGGATATAGGAAGCGACAAAGATCCAAATCCGGAATAGCGTGCGCCTCCAACTTGTCTGATCTCAATCTTCATTTTTTGCCACCGATATAATTATTCAATAATTCGGCTCTGTGAAAAAAAAAAAAAATGAAAAGGTTCTCCGTGCTCAGAAATATAGTGCTTCAAATATGACTTCTGATTGGTCAATTACGATAATAAATTTACTTCTGACCAATTAGATACTTGTGTGGAAAAGCAGCCAGATGCTTAGGAAGATTGCTGTGTGGAGTACTGGTGTGAGAAAACCAGGAAATGCATGAGTAGGTGAACTGGCCGCCGTGATATAACTGAGAAATTGTTAAAAACGGCGTTAAACCCCAATCAATCAATCAATCAATAAGATACTTGTGAGCCTACATTCTGAGCACAGACTAATATTTCAAAGTGTTTGAGCCTGTAACTAACTGCATGTATGACAATTCAAAAAATCTCTGAAAAGCGACTAAAAAATAAGGCGTATACATGAGAAACGCGATGTGTAAACCAAAATACCTCTTCACATAATTAAAGACTGATTTTAGTCAAATTTTAAAACATTTGTTGTTATCAATTAAGATATTGGACACGAGTACACATAGATCTTCTATCTGTGTTTTAAAGTGGTGCACTTTTTGTGTGGGTTAAGAAAAGTAAATTATGTTCTGTAGTGTTGATACAATGTGATTCATACCGCCCAAATGACGATAAAGGTCAACCTCAACAGTTCGGCGTTATAATGGCGGTAATGAGATTTCATAAACCGATTCATTTTAGCCGCGCCAGGCGAATTAATGTCTTATTATATCTCCGGTTTTGGTAATATTAAAAATAACATTGTCGTAAATCTCGTAGAGTTACCCTTCTAGCTTTGTGTCACAAGCTGCATGTAGGTCTATAGTATATAACATATATTAAAGGCTAACGGTGAAGACTCCTGTGAGTCTGTGCGTATTTGCAGGCTTACCTGAGACGTCGCTGTACAAAGATCCTCACCGTCGCCAGACGTGTCTCAATCAGTTTTTGTTTCGTAAAATTATTTGTTTTCAAAGTGTGTCGTTTAAAGGTCGGCTTTTATCTCTCATACGTATGAGCCGGGTCTTACGATTTGGGGGCTCAATGCATCTGCGTACGGTGAAGACTCCGGTGAGCCTGCGCATACAGACAGTCTCACCAGCGCCTTCACTGTCCGAGTATATGTTTTATATACCTAAATGCATTTTCTGACAATAGAAAACGGAAGTATAGCCTCACTAGATATATGCCAATATATAACTTAACATACTGTCAAGGATGAATGTCATTTAGACCCTTTAATTCGATACACACAACTCATGCGCATTCCTGCGGTCACATAAATAACATAGGTGATGAGTATAAATTGCAACAAACTCCGAGGTGAAGGGTTATCAGTTTATCATTCAGGGGTGGGAGACCAGGATTGGATCCCCGATCCGGACATGCCAAAGGCTTTAACACAGTGGTATATATGGTTTTCTTCCATGGCCCAGATAAGGGGCGTTTAAAATGTTGTAAAATCTTTATACTTGACGACGCTTAAACCCTATGGTGTGTGTACTCAAAAGAATCGTCCCAACAAGACGATTCTTTTGAGTACCCACATCCTATGGTTTAGTTTGATACTATGGGAGATATTGTAAGTAAAAGAGCTGAATGCCCCTACTTATCTGGAGTCTGAAATTGAATTTATTATTATTGGCACTCAAGGTTGTGAGGAACTGAATGCACTGGATTGTTTCGAACGTTCAAGGACAGTACTGGTCATGTTTTAGATTCAGATCACCCAGTCTATCTGCGCCGCCTTATCATAATCTACATAAGTTTTCAGAAGTTTCTAACGAGCCTATGTAAATAATATGTGAACAATGGAGATCTTGATCAGGATGTATATGCCGATCTGGCTTTACACTGATCACAAAGCCCAATTTGTTTCCTGTACGCTCGGGCGGGCTCAATTAGAGCATAGCATCACATGCAGTGATTGGTATATGGCCATATCTTATTGCATATTTAAAAAACAAAACGGTAAAGTCCGGAACAGTTATTTCATCGATATCTACAATTCCATCAAGCATAAAATGAATCGTAAAATTCAAGTTTATTAAAAGCAATGGGTAAAATCCGTGAAAGATAAAAATGTTTTAAATGATTTTTGCTGTGATAATGCAGTAGAATTTCGCTTTTTACATGAATTTCCATTTTTAATTCATCAAATGTATGAAGATATGTTCATGTTTAAAATTGTTTTTACCGATGTTATGAATTTGAAGGTATGGACATGAACTTAACTGTTGAAAATGCAAATCGGACTCAAATCAGATGAGAATGTACGCTTGTGTGGTTTTATATGATTTGTTATCATACAGTTAATACTAAAAACCACAAAACCGCAACGTACGACTTTCAAAATATCTGGGCAAATATGTTTAAAGTCTATAACACAAAAATATAATTATGAAACATATTTGAAAACAGTGTGGCAAAAGGTGAAATTGACCATTAAAGGAATACTGTTGTTGTTTTTTTAAAGTTAAAGTTGTCTGCTGCAGAAACGTCAACATATTACTTCATGTTTGAAGTGGTTACAAATTGTAAACTGCATACAAGTGGTGTAGTAACTTTTTTTTTATTAAATATAACATAATTTATGTGTGTTATTTTGTGATAGTTTGTGACTTGGTACTGCGGTAGTGTTTGATTGATTGCGGTTTTAACCATTTCTCGGTCATATTACGGCCGCCAGTTAACATACCCTACCCATGTGCTTCCCGACATGTTTAAACCAGGAGGACTACTAAATTCACACAAAACAGTCTTTCTGAGACATTGGCTCATTTTCCACACGTATATCTTATCCAGTTGATGGCAGATAAATGACTATTGTCGCATTGACCTGAGCCAGGGTTCTAGCTCACAACCCATTGATTGACAGTCCTAAGCGCGAATGACCGAGCTACCGGTAATGACTTTATGTTTGAAGGACATTTGTTGGAAAACCGCACGAAAGTTGTCCCTTTCCCACACGCAGACGCATTTTGACGCAATATCAGCAGACGACTATTGAAAACATTGTGGCCAAAGGTGAAATTCCTCATAATGAAGCCACAATGTTTTCAACTTTATTTCACAATAAAGCTATATTTTATGGAGACTTTTCAGATTTTGTCACTATGTTTTCAAAGTCGCCTGAAGATTTGTTGTATGTGGGAATGAGTTAAACGGAAAATATTGGTGTTATTGTTAGTGTTAGTTTGTGACTTGGTACTGCGGTTTTGTTTAAAGGATACTGGTTGGACTGTTTACGAATATGCGCTTACGACTTGCATCATGAATAACCGAACATAACTGATCAATTGATAAGACGAGAGTATTGCGTGCGTATAATTTGTTTTCAATTTTTCATGCAGAAATATAATATTGTAGGGAAAAGGAGTAATTACTAGCTTCGACCCTTTTTCTTATTTTACTACAAAACCTATTTTTCGATTAGCCGCGACAGCTAAGTGGGTTATGACGAGGACGTTCGTCCTAGAGGTCGTGAATTTAAATACCAAACCGGCTAATAAAATCCCCTCAGATGATCGTGACTGGCGTCATTTGTTTTCAGCAGTGATCTATGTGGGAATATAGCATGCTGCTAATACTGCATGGCGTACGTCCGTGAGAAAGACGATTATCGCATGTTGATGTGACATAAAGAAGAAGAAAAAAGAAAACGGCGTTAAATTGTAATTTAACAATTGCAGTGGCGTCAAAAATCGACTATATCGAGGAAATTTCTGTACCTGTTTAACCGATTATCTGTGACGTCACGTCATACATATATCACGCACTCCATCTGACTTGCAGTGACATATTTTCGATAGATCTTAACATGTCGATTGTCGTATCCCGGAAACGGAAAATAATCCTTAAACTCTTCAAGTAGATAAACATTCAGCGGGTTGGTTTGGGCCGCACTCCGAGCTACTAACCAACCTCGGCGAAGTATTGGCGATGAAGGATGTTTAAGAGCACCAATGATGAAGTGATATCATTTTATATATATGGAAAAGGTGGTTAGAGAAAGGTAGATGAGAGAGAGAGAGAGAGAGAGAGAGAGAGAGAGAGAGAGAGAGAGAGAGAGAGAGAGAGAGAGAGAGAGAGAGAGAGAGAGAGAGAGAGAGAGAGAGAGAGAGAGAGAGAGAGAGAGGGGGAGGGGGGGATAGAGATAGAGATAGATGACAGACAGAAAAGCCGACAAACAAAGATATGAAAGATAGACAGACAGACAGACAGACAGACAGCCAGGGGCAGACAGAGGCACAGAGAGCGAGAGCTACATGATATACTCAGATACACGTATGTTGGTTATTTTGGCATGTGTTATTCGCGAGAGACAGACATACAGAGAACGAAAATGCATTTATCTCTTTTTATCAAATATCGTTAAATATAAATATTGTGACAAAAGGGAAAATTGCTTATTATGAGTTTTGTCTCCTATTGCAAACATGTTTGTGTTTTCGAAAGTCATCTGTTTCTGATGCGACAAAAAACGTTTGCACGAAGGAAAACACGGGCTAAAATTAAAAGAACCTGAAATCTTAAACGGCTAAATTTACCAACAAATAAAAAACCTTGATTCGAAATCCCCATTTCTTCAAAAAATATTTACTTAATTCAGGGGAAATCTCCAAGTTCTATAATTGTGTTTATTTTTACCTGTTTTCTTCTTTCGAAAGCTCAGTTTAAAACCGTTGTAACTCTAGGATATATGATAGTGTCGTTATGACTCTTTGCAATACGTTCAGGTGATATATCAATTTACTTAACTTGATTGATAGATCTAATAATATAAACCAATGGGACAGCTCTCTATCATATATAATGTTTATTATCCGAGACTAGTATTATGACGTAGAATATGTGTGAGATATCGTAGCCAATCAGAAGCTACTATTTTGTAAAACATATGAATTTGCTAAATTTAAGTAGGACATAGTTTAGAACCCTTAACAAATAACCTATATTTTATTTATATAGCGCGAACTTTACGTAGTCTGAAGATTTGTTTGAGAGATGGGTATTTTGGTATTACGAGTAAATACTAGGAGTGAGGGAGCGATTGGTTGATTGTGGTTTACGCCGTTGTTTAAATGAATTTCACTTATATCACGGCGGTAAATATTCTACTACTTTCTAGCGTATATAGGTACTTTACACACAACACTAGTTCAAACTCACGAACCCTGAACGAACAGTACTCGTCGATATCGACTGATCTATCG
>JASEVX010001445.1:0-16402 GCA_031761405.1 Serripes groenlandicus | reverse complement strand
GGTTTAAAGTACATTTTTTAGATTGTGTAATTTGCTATGTGGATTTTCATCAAAATGGGGTAAGACATTCAATTATATATCTGCTTCTTCATATAAGAAAAATGTGAATAATTAATTAATATATTTGATTCACATCCGTTTTTAAATAATGTCCCATACAGAGAGTATAAACAAAGCAAGACATGTATTATGTCATTTTATTTTTTGTACTTACATCAAATACGAAAAACGTAAAAACTTGGAAACGTCAAGAGAGGCATCAACGCGATCCACTGGTAATCCGAAATGTTTTAATGCCATTTCAACTTTAATTCAGTAATCAAACCTAATGTGCTTATAAAGCGTTATTATAAACCCTTTCACATATATGAAACAGGCAACTGAAAGGACAATCTGTCCACAAATGAAAGTATAATTATTAAATATAGTTGAAAACATTATGACAAAGGGAAATATTGCTCTTTCTGATCTCTCAAGTCAACCGAATCGTTGAATGATTTTCTCAGACCAATGCTCCAAACAATATTCTTACCAAGCCACAGCTGCTTTTCTCTCTCTCTCTCTCTCTCTCTCTCTCTCTCTCTCTCTCTCTCTCTCTCTCTCTCTCTCTCTCTCTCTCTCTCTCTCTCTCTCTCTCTCTCTCTCTCTCTCTCTCTCTCTCTCTCTCTCTCTCTCTCTCTCTCTCTCTCTCTCTCTATATATATATATATATATATCTCTCTCTCTGTCTATCTTTCCCTCTATATATATTTCTTTCTCTGGCTCTCTATGTATCTCTATATATCTCTCTCTTGTTCTGTATGTATGTCTGTCGCTGTTTGTGTCTGTCGCTGTCTGTGTCTGTCGCTGTCTGTGTCTGTCGCTGTCTGTGTCTGTCTGTGTCTGTCGCTGTCTGTGTCTGTCGCTGTCTGTGTCTGTCGCTGTCTGTCGCTGTCGCTGTCTGTGTCTGTCTGTGTCTGTCTGTCAGTCTCGCATTGACTTCTGTCAAACTCTAGAAAAAAGTATGACCGAGCTGGGATTCAGATTTAAATATGAGCCCATTTATTGGGAAAATGTACACGTTGGCGATAGTGAACAGTATAGGTCCAGATCAGTCTGTGCATGTGTACATTCTGATCACGATATACACTCTTTAATGATACATACATGCCTATGCTAGAAGCTTCCGCCAAAGTGTGTCGATTCTGATCAGACTGAGAAGATTACTGGATGATCTGAACCTACACACACTGTTCAGAAAAATCTAAAATTACTTGTATTTGTTCGCTTCTTAGCTTAGTAGGTAGCGACGAGGGCCGTCAATCCAGGGGTTGTAATTTCGAACCCCATCTCGGACAACATTCTTTCCGACGTTTTGACTCAAATCAATGCGGCATTCGTCTGCCACCAATGGGCTTACAGTTTAATATCGAAATACAACTAGCTGCTTCGAAAGACTGTTGATGAGTGCTGGTTTAAGACAGCCCGGAAACACATGTGAAGATGAACTGGCCGCCGTGATATGACTGAAAGGGTTATTTCTGAATAATTACTAAAGACAGCGTTATGTGACTTTGTATAGACATATGCAATTGTTTAAAGGAACATTCGAACAAAGTTTCGTTTGAAAATGTTGAACGGTTTATGAACGAGTTATGAGGTAAGGCTAAAGTCTTGTGACGACAAAGACGACACAGACGACGCAGCAGACGCAGACGCAGACGACGACAACGACGACGACTACGACGACGCCAACGACGACGACGATGACGACGACGACGACGGCGGAGACAACGATGACGACAACAACGACGACGACGATAACGACAACGACGACAACGACGACAACGACTACGACGACAACTACGACGACGACGACGACGACTACGATGACGACGACTACTACGACGACGACGACAACGACGACGATAACGACGACGACGCCGAAAACGACGATGACGACGACGATGACGACGACGACAACGACGACGACAACAACAACGACGACGATGACGACAACGACGACGACAACGCCAAGGGTATCATAATACCCCGACAAACAAGCTTATAATGTGCATTTATATACATCTAATTATTATATAAAATTTACAACATCCAACATCACGATACGACATGAAAACACAATTCCACTCCGGAATGCATTTGGCAAACCGGTTAGATGTAGTCTGTCGAGGAGTTCCGAATGTCTGGACTTGAGTTATAAGGAATGTACAATAATACCGAAATATATACATTGCATGACATAATATACATTGTGTTTATAGGGTGCTTGTAGAGTTGCAACCGGTCGAAAACGTTATTTATTTTATATATATTTATGTTTGACTTGTACGTATTAATTTATCGACAAATACACCTTTATCACAGAAGAAATACGCATATATCCGTTTTAATTTCATTTTGTCGTGTTTGTGATTCTCTCATAATTTACATATGGAATAAAATAAACTTGTTTTATCATTGCTAAAAGTGTATTATAAAGATTCCCCTAAACAGTTAAACATACAGAGATTCAAAAATATGTGCAGATGCTAGAAAAAGATTTAGAAGTTAGTTTATGAGAACAGCTTTCACTTTGATTAGACCAAGGCGAATATAATGAGCAAATTTATAATCGACGACGTTTAAAAAGGTACCGAAACACTAATTAAACTTATCAAACTGCATCCACACAGTCTCATCAGACCCTTTGCTGTCAATCCACATGTAATTTAGTCCAAGATGCATCCTTTGACAATACAACTACTTTACACCAATAAACCTTTATATCAGCCGTTCAACGAGAAAACCAACATTATGGAATCTGCGTAATGTATCGATCCAGATCAGCCTGCGCAATCTACACAGGCTAATCCGGGCCAACACACTCCGGCTCAGGGGGATATAGGTGTAGAGTAATGATTCCTGAAACAGAAAATCCACAGGAGGCGAAAAGTGTCTGACCGGGTTAACCTTGGTGGCATGCTTATGCTGATCCTGATCGATACTTTACGCAGAGTCCACAATGTTGGTTTTCTCGTGGAACGGCTCATATGATCTCGTTTCGTTGATAAATTGAGACACCTAATCGCTAGTCGCGCTTCAAATTTAAATAGGCATGTGGCGGGGAACAACCTTGCTTTTGTGAAGATTCCATTACTTTTGTAATCTTTTTTCGTTATAAACCATGTTCACGCTTTACGCGACTCGCGCTCATCTCGCAATGCACGATTTATTTTATTGTATGGTATTTTACCCCGCTTTAAACACTATGCTAGTTATATGTTCCCTTGATATGTTATCAGAACTGCTGACCCCTTTATCCTGACACCAGCGAGTCAGACGTACAATCTTTTCTTTGTCCATATGTGTCACTGCTTTTTTTATGTTTTCTATGCAAATAGTTGACATTGACTTTGTTAAAACGCTCGTCTAGATCTAAAGTGTTACAGTTGTAGAATTTGAGTACAATAAGGGATAAATCCGCTTATATTGAACGTTTTCTTGTTTTTCAAGTGGTGTGTTTATCTCTGTTCGTGTATACACCAGTATTATATCCAGTATGGCGTAGGAGACCAGTGTTCGATCACGGGTCGGGTCGTACCGAAAAAGGTTTGAAATCGGTAATGTGGTTTCCCTCCCATGTGTCCAGGATTGAGGGGGGATATCATGACCCCTGAATCATCGGTTTATCTATACAAACATACGGATAGTACTGGTCATTTACAAAGGATCCGCCGTTGCGAAAACATCGGTATCAGGATGAAAAGAACTACTGGTAATTTACCCATGATACGCCGTGATATAATTGGAAAAAAACCTTGTTAAAAGCGGTCTGAAACGATATTCAAACAAACAAAACAAACGTATTGAGCTATAACAGATTTGATATACAAATAATTCTACTGACGGATAAGTATTTCTTTTATATATGAACACAGGCCAACGGGAGAAATTACAAGTTGGCTTATGCGAACAGCGAAAACCCAGATCAATCTGTGAATCCGTACAGTCGGATCAATAACAAAACTGTTTAAAACAAATACTTGTACAAGCGTGTGTAGATTTGGATAATATAGAGCAGATGTACAGGCTTATCTGATTCTTCACTGTTAAGGAATACCAACTTGTACTTATTTCTAACGGACGGGCTCAAATGACCCGTTCCACGATAAAACCAACATTATGGACTCTGCGTAATATATCGACCCAGATCATCCTGCGCAGTCCGCGCAGGCTAATCCGGGCCGACACATTCCGTCTCAGGGGGATTAAGGTATAGAGTAATGATTCCTGAAACAGAAAATCCACAGGAGGTGAAAAGTTTCTGTCCGGGTTAGCCTGCGCGGCATGCTTATGTTGATCCGGGTCGATACTTTACGCAAAGTCCATAATGTTGTTTTTTCTCGTGAGACGGGCTCAAATGGTCTTATGTCAATATGTTTAAATGCTTTTTGGAGCCCCGTTTAATACCCTATATAGTAGTAGACAGGATTTAAACTAGCATGTAATTGATTTTACAAATATTTCCTTTCCGCTATTCAGTTATCTTTACTTCCTATATATTCAATTCGAGCATTAACTCATTCCCAGATACAACAAATATGCAGCATACAGTATCACTTTGAAACCGTCTTGTTAAAAAAAGTCTAGGCAATCTATACATGGAGGCCTAGTTATTGAAAAACGTTTAACCCTTTCCCTCATACGACAATTCTGCAGCAGACGACTTTAAACGTATTTTGTCAAAACATAGAAAATCTCCATGATTGAATGGATAATCTATGACAAAAGGTGGAAAACATTGTGGCAAAAGGAGAAATTGCACGTTTTGTGCAATTTCTTCTTTTGTCACTATGTTTTCAAAAAGCCGTCTGCTGCAGAGGCGCCGGTCAGAAAGCGTCTATATGAGGGAAAGGGTTAAACAGATTGTGGTCAATTGAGAAAATTTATTATGAGCAATTTCTACTTTTGCGAATATGTTTTCATAAGTGGCCAGCTGCAGAGCCGTCCGAAAACGTCTGTTTGTGGGGGAAAGGGTTAAGTTGTGACCGCACTTTTACCTTTTAAGAGCAGTCTATCTTAGGGGATATTTCTTCATTCATTCGAACATCTTCAAATGTATTACTTTACTAAACATAATTATAAGCAAAAGCGTTTGCATGTTGCTAGTATATGAAGAAAGTATTTATCCGGAAAAAAATAAAAATAAATATGCTGTAACAATGTATTATTGTAACATTATATTATCATTTATTATACTCCTATTACACCATATTCGAAATGCTACCCTGCAATAAATTATTATCTATATAGGAAATCTCTTTTCTATTTTCAATTATAAACATTCGATTTCATGTATATTTCATTACAAAGTCAAGTCATAAGTTTTTATTGACAAAAACATAACAATGTTTTAAAGTCCTAAAATTCACAATATTATTGTATTTGTATGTTTTGTTTATTTGCGTTGTTTATTTAACTATGATTTGTTACACAAAGTATTTAACTATTATTTGTTTTGTGACGAAAAACTGTAATTGGTTTACGTAATTGGTTTTACGTCTTTATGCATTTATCGGGAAACCTTGAAACTTCTTTTCACTTACAGAAACACACAATTCGTACATTTTAGAAATATCATTGCAATGTTTAGATCAAACTTATATGATTTAAATATAGAACAAGGTAGAAATAGTAATATATTAAGGATTGACCGAACATGTACCCTCTGCTTTCTCCTTGAAATCCAGATGCATTTCACTTCATGCCAATTTTTCGACATTAAAATACATTAAGTAAACAACACATACAGAAATTATATTCGACATAGACAAAGACATCTTTTATTTCAAGTATTAAAGTGACTGAAATCCAGATGGCACGAAAAAAAAAAAAAAAAAAAACAACCTCGAATTCGCCCTAAATGTTATTCTTTATGTTATCCAAGTAAAACCAGGGTAGAAAATGTATCGTTTTTTATCAATAAAGTGAACTTGAGTCGTTTTCAATTGTCCCGATGAAGGGGTTTCCTATTTAAAAATACTTACCCCGTTACTGACAGGGTAGAATTTGCGATGGAAAAAGTATCGAAAACAAGAAAATCTCACCGATTATAGGGGTATGTAATATGTCAGTTATCATATTTTAATGCCCCAAATACAAAAATAACTTTTTTCTTAAAATTGGATTTTTTTTTTTTTTCGACAGTTGGGTATCTGGAGTTCAGTCGCTTTAAGGCCACCGGCCCATATTACAATATACAATAATATAATACAATTAAACAAGAGTGACAGTAAACCTCGTACAGTCATGACAACATAAGATAACATTTCGATCAATGAGATATATACGACTTTTGAAAAAAATCAGCAGAGATACTGTGGAAATGTGGTGTTCATTTTTCTTCAATGATTGTTACTCTTTGTTGAAATGTCCCTTCACGTTTTCAGGATTGTAGTTTAACTTTGATAAACAAATAGATAAGTGTCATCGACAACAAAGTGTGTCTAAAAACATGAATCCATTTTCGAGTAGTTTCCCGATTGACATGTGATGAGGTATGGCTGGACTGGTAAATAAACAAAACATATATTGCGAGAATCCATTTCCAACTATTTGGTGCGGTAAAAACTATTCCCAAGGTCGACGTGGGATAATATATCGTAGGGTTGATAAATATACAAAACATTTGTGGCGAGAATCCATTTCCATGCTTTGTGGTTCGGTTAAAAATACTCCCAATGTCGACATGGGATGATATGGCTTGTCTCGTTAACACACCAAATAGTATGATACTTGAATGCATTTCCACGTAGTTAATCAATTAACTCAGCGCCGAAATGTTTAAAGTTGACTCTTCCATGTTCAAAATCGGACGTCTCTATTACTCATGTAATAAGAATTTTGGAATATTTTTATAACATTTATGCAAAAAATGCTGATTTCAGGTGAGACATCTCGTTATGACTCACCTGAAACTGTATTGTTTGCAAAAACCTCAATATTGCATTTAGCGCTAAAAGAGTTAAAAGCAATTCCAAGATTAACATATAGGATAATATCCGGCTTCACTGGTGAATATCGTATCGTCATCAAAGAAAAAACATGCAAAATTTGTATTTTCCTTGGTCACATTTTTTTAAAAACAAAATAATCTCTCGTGTGTTATCATTGTTCTTTGGTCCCTAACCGGATTTCGTAAAAATCACGTGTGAGTAGGTTCAATACTTTGTGTTTAGGTCGTTAGAACACGAATATTGAAACAAAATCGAGAAGCGAAAACCATACACTCGTATAGTCAAACCTTTTAAAAAAGAGTTTTCGAAAAACGCCATTAGATACGTCGTTTATAAATATCAGACTAAAGTGAGCCATTTTGTGTTCCAACCATTACAAGTATGTTTACCACACTTATTTCGTAAAACGTCTAAGTTTAAAAAACTATGTGTCAGACTTAGCACTTTGGGCAAAAAACTGTTTGAAATGTGAACTTCATTTATAGAGTTCATATGCCCTTATCTTGCTGTTGTTGTTGTTTTATGGGTGTGAACTAAATTGGGCGTGTCAGATGCAGAAAAGTTTTGTTTAACGCATTGAAGGTTTAGACTGACACGCTTCCATTGTCTTACTTCAATACTGTTATATCTATGTATGGCTCTCTTCGCATATTGTATCATCCACGAGTTATGATTATACATGTACTTTCAGCATGTTAAAAACAAACGACGCTTAAAACCGTGGTGAATGTGTATGCCAGTGTTGAAAGTTCATAGATGAGTTACACAGATGTGTTGTTTGTCTACTGTGGTTGTATTACAACCAACCGTTTATATTGTTATAGATCATGATAGAGGCATCGTTGTAAGAAATTCATATTAAGGAATTAGGGTTAAAGGCTTAAAGTAATACAAATGTGTAAGCCAACATAGTTCATGAATTCGAATGCTGAATATAAAAGTATTCCATTGTGATTCTCATTGGTCTGAAGGTAGGCAATGCTACAGTTAGTCAGAAGATTTTGTAGCTGACGTAGCTCACGATAGAGGCATCGTTGTTAGACATTATGGTTAAAGTAATACAAATAAGTCAGCCAATATATCTTATGAATTCGATTGCTGAAAATGAAAGTATTCCATTGCACTTTTCATTGGTCTGGAGGTAGGCAATGATGTCACAGTTAGTCAGGCGATCCGTCGCTCACGTAGTCTGGTACCCGACATGTACCAACCAATGGCAACTTATAGTGTTATGTGGTACCCGGCGTACTAATTACCAAACCCTACAATCAATGTATATGTAATATGTAATGTAGCAAAGTGCTTAAGGATTGAAAGGTTTGTTATACAATAGAAGGGTTTCCCTAGAGTGTTTTTCTCGCTACAATGTGTACCGAAAGCGCCACCATTACTGGTGCATGCCGAACGTTAACCTGTTAACCTATAGGACATGTCTGTTAGTTGATCAACCTTATATTACTAGGTCAACTTTAGGTGAAATTCAAAGGTCGATCCGGAGCAAGGTCCTTGGTTATGTGATCAACAAGTTTAACCCTTTCCCTCATACGACAATTCTGCAGCAGACGACTTTGAACTTATTTTGTCAAAACATAGAAAATATCCATAATTAAATGGATAACCTGTGACAAAAAGTGGAAAACATTGTGGCAAAAGGAGAAATTGCACGTTTTGTGCAATTTCTTCTTTTGTCACTATGTTTTCAAAAAGCCGTCTGCTGCAGAGGCGTCAGAAAGCGTCTGTATGAGGGAAAGGGTTAATAACAGTCTGTAGACGCTACAGACACCTCGCAATTTATTGTAAAAACGAATGTTCTATCTATTTTCAATAGAGTTTTACTAACTCTCGATAACTCTAACTCGAATAGGATCTCTGAATTACTTCGAGTAATCGAAATGTTCGAGAGATCGTTGGATTTATGCTTAATTCATTTATATTTTGTCAGCTTCAAAATGTATTCAGACCTAAGTGTTTATTATCGTATCCAGAAAACGGCTCACCAGCAGTTCTTATCGCTCATATGAGCAATCAGAACTCCGTCTACGCTGTTTTCAAAAGACTGATCCGTTTCAGAAGTTGGTTCGAGGTAAACAAAGTTCGAATTGGGTTCGTGTTAACTACACCAACCGTTACCGTTACCAGTTATGAATGTTAGAAATTTACAATACGAATTTTGATGCAAAGCGTCAAAGACGCCGCGCATGACTTGGAATCATTACGTAAAGGAAGCAGATGTAGTTCAGTACATTTAAATAACGTGTAAACAGACAGGATGTTAATATTTCGAACAAGAAGGCCAAATGTCCCTTTATTTTAAACAAGAAGACCAAGACGTGCCTACATTGCTAACCTAGCTACCATAGCCTATAATAAAAGGTTACCAAGAGCAGAAGGGGTCAATTTTAACGTAGGAATAAGACGTTTTAAATGCTGCGATCTATGTGATATTCAGCATGTGAAGTTTAGTCGTGAAATGACAAGTTTAGTCCTGAAACCATTTGGTTTACAGTTTGCTTAACATTGACTGCAACTATAATGTGTCATACAAGCTGAAGTTTCTTAATTGTTTATCAATAAACGGTTTTAAAATCTGCTCTAACTAGATATGTTAGATAAACAACAACATAGGTGCTTACATATTAACATATATTAAGACTCGATGCCTCTTGTTATAAGTTAAGGGTGACACATGCTTTGCAAAGGAGAGGGGGAAGTCTATTCTCCTTCCAGTTTAGCAGAAATATGATAACAAAAACGGGAGTATATAAACCAAAAATACGAAGTAATTTTAATAAGTTAAAAGATACTTATGATAAAAATTGAGCATTTATGAGTTCACATGTATAGTCAAAATATAGCATGTATACAATGGTCTGAATGAACACACTGTATGGGGAGGAACGTTTTAAGTAAAGAAATACAACAGATTTTTTATAAATACGCAAACACATTTGGGGCCGTAAACAAAAACATTAAAAAAGCTTAGCCTAGGAAGAAAGTTGGGGGAAAAGTAAACTTTTTTTCTGAGCTTTGATGAACCGTGTCGTCAGGGCCGTAAATCCAACTATTAAAAAAAGCGTAGCCTAGGAAGTTGCGGAAAAGTTATTAAATACAAATTAAATGTGTCTAAAGAGTTGTAATAACGGTAGAATACATACGTATTTTGCATCTCGTTGTTTCTTAAATCAGTCAATATAATTTATTGATTCATAAAGGATGTTTGTTTCAAACATATTTCAGAGTCTTTCTTTACAATATTAATGTTGGTTGCTCCCTTTTCGATTACGTAACCCCATATCGTATTCAATACTGACACCGCGTCAATAACACGCCGTAAATATCGGCCCTGGACAAAGTATAAATAAAATAATTCGGGACTATTTCTTTTTTTTCCAGTTCAGTAAAAGATGTTTCCGAAGATCCATATGCCCAGTCGGGGCCTACAGTTGTTTGACGAGAAACAGGTGGATCAATACATACGAAAGAAGGGAGAGAAAATGTTCTCGTATTCGTTACGAGAGTTGGTACTTCCACACATAAGAGAGACGAGATCTTCCCAGAGTCAACGCCACGAAAGGTAAGTGCTAGTGACTTCACGGCTACATGTAATTAGTCTTTACTCAGATTAGTGCAAGAGGTAGCTCGTCTGTTTGTAGACTAGTGAAACAGCAAGCTTTTCTGGTTCGCAGACTAGATAACCAGCAACATTTTCTGTTTTATAAGTCTGTTTGCAAACTAGCCCTATGGCATCTTTTTCTTCCTGGTCAGCTCGACTGTTTGCAGATAAGTGCCTGAGTGAGATATTATATTTAACTAATCTGTTCGCAAACTAGTGCTAGAGTTTCTTGGATAGCTTGTCTTTCAGTAGACGAGTACAAGAGCGAGCTATCCTGGTAAGCTCAGCTGTTCGCAGACTAGTGAGTGCTACAGCGAACTATCTTAGTAAGATACACGAGCTATTGAGCGAAATTCATGATTATCTTTGCGTTATGTAGCTATAACAATATTTCCTTCCTAATTAGGTCCTTTTTTCGCAGATTCTTGCGACATATTTCGGATAGCTCATCTGTTCAAAGAATAGTGCTAGAGTGAGATATGTTGGTTACCGCATCTGATCGCGGATAGTTCTTGAATGAGATTTACTTGTTAGCTTTCTGTTAGCTGACTAGTGTTTAAGCAAGGGTTATTACCTTGTTAGCTCTTCCTTGTTAGCAGTTAAGTGCTAGAGCGAGATATTCCTTTGACTCTTTCGTCGGGCTGCTGCTCGACGTATGCGTGCTTATACCGAGGGCTTGGCGTGAAACGGTTGTAACTAAAAACCTATTTTGAAAACCCTGATTTAGGTTCCATTTTGACCCCTTTGTAAACAATGCAAATTTATGTGCCATTGTACTGAACGAGCAATGGCACCTAAATATTTAATGTTTACCAAGAAAAATGATTTAACGCTTATAAAGACTTCATGGCAAGGTGATTAACCTTGGTAAAAAGAAAATGTTTTAGTTACAAACGTTTTACGCCAAGCCCTCGATATGGTAATACCTCATAGAATATAAAAAATACACACCAAACTACCAAACTGAAATTATATGCATAAACATATATAAAGGTCATCCAGAGGAAGTGTATTTTACAAGAACCAATAATAGTTTAAGATGTTTAACCCTTTCAGATTAAATATAGACCAAGTAATCAAGTATGCCAACATCCTTTTTCATACGATTAAATTATGACAAATTCTAGCTGTTAGTCAGAGAACTTTGGCTAACACTGTTGGTCGCCTCGATGTTTATGAGACAACATATCGTGAGTTTAGGAGGTCAGTCACCATCCGTTCTATCAGACAAGGTGGTACAAATCTTGCTTTAACTCGTTCAGCGCCGAATTTCATGTCATGTTCAAATTCCGACGACTCCATTTTGCATTTTTCAAGAGTTATTATTTTCATAACTCAATGGCAAACAATGCTGATTTCAGGTGAGTCAGTTCGTAAAGAGCCATCTCACCTGACTCTGAATTGTTTGAAGAAACCTGAATGTTGTCATGGGCGACGAAAGAGTTAATAAACCTAAAACAGGCTACCAAGCGGACGTAGATTAAATCCAGATCTGAGAAGAAAAAAACATCAAACATCCTACATGTGCTTAGCCTTTTCCCACGTACAAAACAGCTGCTGCAGACAACTTTTAAAAGCATCTAGGCACAAATGAGCCGTCCCGCAAGAAACCCAACAGTATGGCCTCTGCGTAATGTATCGATCCAGATCAGCCTGCGCAGTCCGCGCAGACTGATCCAGGGCGACGCATTCCGCCTCAGGGGGATAGAGGTATAGAGTAACGATTCATGAAACAGAAAATCCACAGGTGGCGAAAAGTGTATATCTGGATTATCCTGAGCGGCATGCTTAAGCTGATCCGGGCCAATACTTTACGCAGTGTTCACAATGTTGGTTTTCTCGCGGGACAGCCCAAATGTGAAAATTTCTATAAATGGGAATAGTTTTATTCAATAGACTTGAAAACATGCAAGAACCGTCAACATGCATTTGTAAGTGGGAACGCTTTGATCTGTTGCATGCCCTTGTGTCAACACATTCCCTTTGAAAGCTAGCATTCATAAAGTGATTCAAAATACTTGTTTAAAGGAGCTTCGTGTATAATTGTATAATGCTAATGTGTTTTGGTTAATGTTTGTTAAGTTCATGTTGACCAAATAACTATCATGTATATGTCTGTATATGTAAGGAAAAACATTTGAGCGATCGAGCATGACAACCAGCTTAAGCGTAGTTGTTACACGTGTGAGGAAGTGCATGCGCATCCATGACACTGGATCAAACTGGATACTGCTTTACGTATGTCCTTTGAAACGCTGTCTGATCTGGTTCTGTACTGTTCGCAAAGGAGGATGTGCGATTGCAATCTAAGGTTTTAATAAAGCTCTGACTGAAAAGTAGTATTCTTGAGCACGAATGCACAAGCAGAGCTTTATTTAAATTTTAAAAAAATATATGCTTTTGTGTACTTATTTTTAATTGCATTAGCTTCGTGACGTTTTTCCGCTAATACGTGTAGATATGATGTTATAATTTGGCGTCCCTTCAGACTTATTGTTATTGTCATCATTTGAAACTAATCTGATGAAGGCGTTATCATCGACACGTTGAAAACTCCTGTTGTTGTTGCTTTTAATATGGTCTTATTTAAAAGCGTAATACTTACGCTTATGTTGGTTTTCTTATAGCACCACTCTACTAGTATACGGAGCTCTAGATAGGAAGAGTATTTCACATCCCAAAATCATTATTTGACCCTCAAACCCTATGTTGTGGTACTAAAAAAAAATCGATTCTTTTGAGTACCCACTACATAGGTTTAAGTGGAGTCATAAGGGAGTTATGGATGGGACCACATCTCCTTATCTAGCATTCTGATTATAGATACGTAACTTTAAGCTACCGTAGTTTAGACAACCGACCCTAAAATGAGTTAGAGAATCCGACGTGACCGAGTGATAAGCGTCGATGACTTGGGACAGGGCTTCCTGGGTTCGATCCCCAGTCGTGGCGCGGTGATCAGTATGGAGTTCCTTGGGCAAGGCATATTTTCTGACCTAGTACTGGTTGGTTTACCCGGGTATGATGGATAAATATCGCTGTTAAATAACTGAAATTATGTTGAATATGGCGCAACACTAATAAAAATAGTACATAAAAGTAGACATGGCCTTATTTGAAAGCGTAATACTTACGCTTATGTTAGTTTTCTTGAAGCACGACTCTTATATTATAAATACGTAACGCCTTGTACTGGTTGGTTTACCCTGGAATGGTGGATTAATGTCGCGGTGATATAACTGAAATTATTTTGAATATGGCGCAACACACTAATAAAAAGAGGACATAAAAGCAGACATGGCTATATTTAAAAGCGTAATATTTACGCTTATTTTGGTTTTCTTGGAGCACCACTCTATTATAAATACGTAACGGTTAGTACTGGTTGGTTTACCCTGGAATGGTGGATTAATGTCGCGGTGATATAACTGAAATTATGTTGAATATGGCGCAAAACACTAATAAAACAAGCACATGAAAGCAGACAGGGCTTTATTTAAACGCATAATACTTACACGAATGTTGTTTTTCTTGGAGCACCACTCCACTAGTATAAATACGTAACTACTGATTGGATTACCCTGAAATGGTGGATTAATGTCGCGGTGATATAACTGAAATGATGTTGAATATGGCGCAACACACTATTAAAATAAGCACATAAAAGCAGATACAGGTAACTTAGCCCCAGAAATTTCCTTCAGCAGAAGACTTGAAAAAATTAGCCAAAAATATGGAAACTGTCATCAAATAAAAGAAAATATTTTGAATGAACAAAACATTGTAACAAAAGGCAAAATTTCTTATTTATCATTTTTGCCTAAATGTTTTTTTCAAATGTTGTTTGCTGCAGCCCACCAGAAGAGGTTTTTTATGAGGGAAATAGATATGTTAACATGATAAAATCATCCTTTTTTAGATTTTTTTCTGTTAAATGATCAGAATATTCTCATGTCGAATATATGGTTAATAAAACATATTGATTAATACAACTTGTTGAATTTATAATATTTCCACTAGCTCTATCAAGGTAGATTGAGAACTCACTTGTCTATGCTTCTTAACGGTTTATTACCTGATGAGGGAATTACCATGAAGAAATTTAGGGCCATTAAAGGTCACACCAGGGCGTTAATTACAGACCCTGCTGAGATAACCAGATAGCCCATTTCTATGAACTCTCGGGAAATGTGGGGCTAAGTTACAGACTGGATAGGGCTTTATTTAAACGCATAATACTTACACGAATGTTTTTTTTCTTGAAGCACCACTCTTTTATTATAAATACTTAACGCCCAGTACTGTTTGCTTTACCCTGGAATGGTGGATTAATGTCGCGGTGATATAACTGAAATGATGTTGAATATGGCGCAATACACTAATAAAACAAGCACAAACAAGCAGACATGGCCTTATTTAAACCCGTAATACTTACGCGAATGTTGGTTTTCTTTGAATATCACTCGTGTATTCTAGATACTGTACTTCAACTCTTTCAGCGCCAAAAAGGCAATATTGAGCGTTTTGCAAACAATACAGATTCAAGTACGTCGGTTCGTAACACGCTGTCTCACCTGAAATCAGAATTGTTTGCATTACAGTTATCCAACTATTCCAAAATCATTATAACATATAAAATAAGAGACGGCCGACTTTGAACATGGAAGAGTCTACTTTAAACAATTCGGCGCTGAAAGTGTTAAGCTATCGTAGTTTACAGAAACGACCCTTAAATTAGATATATCAGCCGTACCGTGAGAAAACCAACATAATGGCCTCTGCGTAATGTATCGACCCAGGTCAGCCTGCGCAGTCCGCGCAGACTGATCCGGACCGACGCACTCCGTCCCAGTGGGATAGAGGTATATAGTAATGATTCCTGAAACAGAAAATCCACAGGATTCGAAAAATGTATATTCGGGTAAGCCTGTGCGGTATGCTTACGCTGATCCGGGACGATACTTTACGCAGAGTCCACAATGTTGGTTTTCTCGCGAGACGGTTCAAATCAGTAAAACATTCCGTTGATAAAGAGGAATAACTTCTCGAGTATTTACCAAACATAAATACCGATAAGGGCTCTTGACTTGTAATTCAATCTTTAGTCTACAATACAAGGACAACTTTAATAATTCTCCAGAGCTCTAGATAAGGGGCGTTGTTCATGTTCTTAAATCCTTGTTTGACCCTCTAACCCTATGTTGTGGGTACTCAAAAGAATCGTCTCAGCGAGACGATTCTTTTGAGTACTCACAACATAGGGTTTGCTTTAATAATAAGAGAGAACTTGTGGGGAAAAGAGCTGAAAATCCCCTCCTTATCCTTATCGTCTCACTCGTCTCACTCTTTTGAGTACTCACAACATAGGGTTTGCTTTAATAATAAGAGAGAACTTGTGGGGAAAAGAGCTGAAAATCCCCTCCTTATCTGGACCTCTGAAATTTCTCGTTCTCGATATATGAATAAGAAGAATATTATGTTCTTTGTTCGAAATGTGACATATCTTGTTTGATGATAAATGCTTTTGATGCGACTCAAGAAGATTAGTTTGAAAATAGTGTAAGAAAAAGAAGACATGCGTATTGTTCTTTACAGTTAAGCCTTTCGCTACCAAAGGCACTCAAAGGATTTTTGCAAACAATGCAGATCCAGGCTTATAACGAGCTGTCTTTCCTGAAATCTGCATTGTTTTCAACTTAGACTTTAAACCTTACGAAATTTGATGTTAGACAACAAAAAAATGGAGTGGTTAAATTTTCAATGATGGAATAGTCGACTTTGTGAAACTCGG
>JASEVX010001444.1:0-16442 GCA_031761405.1 Serripes groenlandicus | reverse complement strand
TTTAATTTCATAAAGCTCAATTTTGATATTTTCGTTAATTTGCTTATACAATCGACTATTTTAAGAATGGAATTTAAGAGTACGTGTGTCATACAGATTGTTCTCGCAGAGTATAATGAGTATGGTATATAGGTTGCTGTATGATAAATAAAGATATATAGGCATGTTCTATGGTAAATACGGACTTAACCCTTTCCAGTGTGCAGCAGACGAGTTTTAAAATCGTATTCTTCACTCGGTGAAATGATTTAGGAGTTCATTTAATTTGTTTTGATGAATGTCAAAAAGTCTCGATGATGTCGGATAAAACCGCGACCTCAGCACCGAGAGGTTATATGTGTGAACACCGGCTTTTTGGTTCATATCAGAGTTTTAAAACAAGAGGTATTGAATTCCCTCTGTGACTGCAAGATCAACAGAGATATTATCATTGCAACAGATAAACGGGTATATACCATTCCCGTATATCACTTAAACTACTGATAATACATCTAAGTGGCAAAAAAGCCAATTTTTTGACAGTCCAACAGAGAATGCGAATACCTTTGTCATTGTAAGCGGGATTTGCATGAGAAATACATAAACCCTTTCCCATATACAACACTTTTACAGCAGACGACTTTGAACATATTTTATCAAAAAATAGAAAGTATCTATAATTGAATGGTTTACCTATGACTAAAAGTGGAAAACATTGTGGCAAAAGGAGAAATTGCTCGTTTTGCGCGATTTCTTCTTTTTGTCACTATGTTTTCAATAAGCCGTCTGCTGCAGATGCATCATAAAACGTCTATATGGGGGAAATGGTTAAGGTATATATAGCCTTTCAAAACATCCATTTCTATACCGAGGTGTCGTATTTCAACACAAACTGTATGTAATTATATTAATAATACATATCGAGGGCTTGGCGTGAAACGGTTGTAACTAAAATCGGTATTTTTTTACCAAGGTTAATCACCTCGCCATAAAGTCTTTATAAGCGTTAAATCATTTTTCTTGGTAAACAATGGAAATTTAGGTGCCATTGCTCGTTCTGAGCAATAGCACCTAAATTTGCATTGTTTACAAAGGGGTCAAAATTGCCCCTAAACCAGGGTTTTCAAAATAGGTTTTTAGTTACAACCGTTTCACGCCAAGCCCTCGATATAGCCTTTCATGTCGTCTAATTGAAAATTATACCGGTATTAAAATGTAACATCTTGAAAATTGGAAGTAAGTTGCATTGATACAGAGTTGAAAAATATTGTGTAAAGGAGACATTTTCTTATGTTTCCCGTTTCCCACGGTGACTGTTTTGAAACGCCGCCTATCGTCTATGGTATATAACGCGGTCTGTATCAGGACCGTTGTTAATCCCGCTTTACCCACATACAGCAAATCTGTAGCAGACGACTTTGAAAATGTCTAAATAACCCTTTCCCTCATATAGACGCTTTCTGACGCCCCTGCAGCAGACGGCTTTTTGAAAACATAGTGACAAAAGAAGAAATTGCTCAAAACGAGCAATTTCTCCTTTTGACACAATGTTTTCCGCGTTTAGTCATAGGTTATCCATTCAATTATAGAGATTTTTTGACAAAATACGTTCAAAGTCGTCGGCTGCGGAATTGTCGTATGATGGAAAAGAGTTAAACGCAACAGCAGCAGATTGCATTTTAAATTATTGTGTGAAAAGGAGAAATTGCTCATAATGATCAATTTCTCCTTTTGCCACAATGTTTCCAACTCATTTCAATAATATACATTAATAAACAGCTTTTCAAGATTTCGCTAAAATAATGTTAAAGTGTCTGCTGCAGATTTGGCGTATGTGCAAAAGGGATAAGCAATGCAACAGCCCTGTGTTCCATAGTAAACACAACGTAAACACGTTTTGTCTATGGAGCGGAACGAAACCTACCTGTATTATGCATGTACTCCCGTCAAACAGGTTTGGTTTACCGACTAATGCACGGATTATCGACGAAACCTATATAGGTTTCGCAAAACAGGTTTTGGGTTTGGTGACTATGGAACACAGGGCTGATTTGATACTGAAACTATATCCGTAACGTCACGATCAATCTCATTAACCCTTTTCCTCATATAGACGCTTTCCGACGCCTCTGCAGCAGACGGCTTTTTGAAAACATAGTGACAAAAGAAGAAATTGCACAAAACGTGCAATTTCTCCTTTTGTCACAATGTTTTCCACTTTTAGTCATAGGTTATCCATTAAATTATAGATATTTTCTATTTTTTGACAAAATATGTTCAAAGTCGTCTGCTGCAGAATTGTCGTATGAGGGAAAGGGTTAAAACCCGACCTAAGCCTCACTAGCTCGTACAGCGAAGTATTTTAGCCTGATTTAAATGAGATTTCACCACACTGCACCACACTGTTGTTCCTACAATTAATAAATTGATTAAAAGACAACAATGTGTATCCCTATGACTCATCTTTATTTCAGTTGTCCGGCCGAAATATTCAAACAGACGAAGCAGCGTTCAATAGTATTATGAAATTCATGGAGACGAGTAACGAACTTGGAACCGTGAAAAACCAGACTGTCCTCACAGCCTTACCATCCATTAGAAAAATGCCGGGCCATCTTAAAACCGTGTATGATAAATTATCGACACACAAGGACACACTTCGGACGTTCTTTCTTGAAGACAATAAGGTAGGTTGATCGAAGGCGCGATACTCCTCTCAACAAGTATTGTATTGATTGATTGGAATTGAACGCCTTTTCCACGGTATAACCGGTAGCTCATTTGGTAGCGACGTGGGCTGTCAATCCAGGGGTTGTGAGTTCGAATCCCGGCTCGACTAACTTTCTTTCCGACGTTTGACAAAAGTCAATGCGACATGCGTCATTCGTCTTCCAGCAAAGGGCTAAGTCTATGTGGGAAAAGCAGCCAGTTGCTTGGGAAGATTGATGTGTGGAGTACTGGTGTGTGAAAACCAGGAAACACATGAGTAGGTAAGCTGGCCGTCGTGATATGACTGAGAAAATGTTAAAAACGGCGTTAAACCCCAATGAATCAAATCAACGGTATTGCAGTTATATCACGGCGGCCAGCTGGCCTTTGCATACTTGTACTCTACACAACGTTCGTCCCAGGCAACTTTCTACCTTCCTACATTGGCTATTCACCCCACTGGTGGAAGACGGAATAATGCTTATTCACAATTACTTACTTACTTCAATCATCAGAAATAATGAAATAGCCGTTCTAAAGGTCCGAGGTTCGAATCCATTTTTTATTTTTTTACTCACAAATGTCTCCTGGAAGTAGATATCGAGCATGATTTAAAACTGATAAAACTTGTATCGCAAAAATTGCAAAGTACATGTATTAGTTAAGACAAAGGATATAATATTTCTGGAAGGAAACGCCTACTTGAGAAACTGGAGACCAATTAACACATCGCCAGTAACAGGCTTGAGTCACTCTTCATTTCCGCGAAACCCCATTCATCTGTATTTCCTTGATCCTTTAGGGTTCAAGATCCCTTCCACTGTGTTGTAGTTTGAACCCTTTTCCACATACAATATATCTACAGCAGACGAATTTGAAATCATATAGGCAAAAATAAGGAAAAACTGTATACATGTAAGTTATTGAATAGGGTTAAAACCACATTGTGTCAAATGGATAATTTGTTCATTATGATGTATTTCTCTTTTTGTCACTTTGTTATCAAAGTCGTCTGGTTTGATTGATTGATTGGGGTTTAACGCCGTTTTAACAATTTCTCAGTCATATCACGGCGGCCAGTTCACCTACTCATGTGTTTCCTGGTTTTATCACACCAGTACTCCACACAACAATCTTCCCAAGCAACTGGCTTCATTTTTATATAGACTTAGCCCATTGGTGGAAGACGAATGACGCATGTCGCAATGATTTTTGTCAAACGTCAGAAAGAAAGTTGGCCGAGCCGGGCGGGATTCGAACTCACAACCCCTGGAGTGACAGTCCGCGTCGTTACCGACTGGGCTACCGGGACTCGACAAAGTCGTCTGGTACAGAGGCGTCAAAGAGTGTATATATGTGGGAAAGCGTTAATAGTATGCGCTTAACCCTTTCCCTCATACGACAATTCTGCAGCAGACGACTTTGAACGTATTTTGTCAAAAATTAGAAAATCTCTAATTGAATGGATAACCTATGACTAAAAGTGGAAGACATTGTGGCAAAAGGAGAAATTGCACGTTTTGTGCAATTTCTTCTTTTGTTACTATGTTTTCAAAAAGCCGTCTGCTGCAGAGGCGTCAGAAAGCGTCTATATGAGGGAAAGGGTTAAAAGGGTAGGAACTTTTAACATGACCACTTATTACTGATTAAAGTGTTTTAAAGCCTTTTATAAACATTGATTACTCATGACCTTCTTCTTCTTTTCTGAAATTTCAATAAAAATTGCATCACAATTTCTCCTATTGTCACAATGTTTTCAAAAGTCGTCCGAACGAGTCAAAAAGCTCCTATATGCGGGAGGAGAACTAACGTCGTGGTAGCACATTCAGTAGTCTGCATCACAGACCATCGGTCCGTGACTCACACCTTTCAAAACATACAAGTAATTTACATCGGAAATGGATACTAAATGAACCGTTCCACGAGCAAACCAACATTATGGACTCTGCGTAATGTATCGATCCAGATCAGCCTGCGCAGGCTAATCCGGGCCGATACATTCCATATCAGGGAGATAGAAGTATACAGTAATGATTCCTGAAACAGAAAATCCACAGGAGGCGAAAAGTGTATGTCCAGATTAGCCTGCGCTGCATCCTTATGCTGATCCGGGTCGATACTTTACGCAGAGTCAACAATGTTGGTTTTTTTCGTGGAACGGCTCGAACGAATTAGCATGCGAACCTGTTAGCGGGCGTCCCGGGGGTCGATGCCTGGGGCCTCAGAAAACGTCTGTATGTGGGAAAGAGAGTTAATAAGAAACAAAAGTCGAAACGTATAAAGATACCGCTTTTAACATTTCCCATGAGTGGCCATCAAAAACAGCGATGACTAAAGAGTGTAAGCGTTTTACTCTTTTCCACATAATGAGGCTTTCAGTTTGACGCCTTTGCAGCAGATGACTTTTAAAAACATCGCGGTATGAGCAATTTCTCCCTTTTCAAGTCTTTTTGATGATTTAGCTAACATTTATAAAGCTTTTTCAAAGTTTTGCACAGATGTTTTCGAAGTCGTCTGCTTCAGATTTGTTGTTTGTGGGAAAGGGTTAAATACCTAACATTTCCTTATTTCTTGAAGGAAGTATAAAGGGACTCTTTTAAACTTTGATGCTTCGATATTTCCTTTTAACATTTCCTCATGGTAATATTGCATCATTTAGCAACGAATCAAACTGCATAACCCTTTTCCAAATATAGTCGCTTTCTGATGCCCATACAGCAGACAATTTTTGAAAACATTTTGGCAAAAGATGAAATTGCTCATAATGAGCAATTTCTCCTTATTGCCACAATGTTTTCAACTCTTTTCAATAATTAAACTATCGTTTATAGAAATGTTCCCTGTGTTTGTCTATATTATTTCAAAGTCGTCTGCTGGATATATGTTGTATGTGGGAAAGTGTTAAAAGCAAGATGTAGGCGAAAAACAACGGATTCAAAGGAAAAAAATAATCAACCACTTATATGTGCAGCAATAGTATATATATAAGTTAAAAATAAGTCATCAAATGTTTATAAATTGATCTAAATTATCTGATCATTGCGCAGGAATGTGGATTTTACATTGTTGTACTATGCCCTTTTAGTTAACAATCTCAAACGCATTTTAGCACATTGACAGCAGACGACTTTTAAACACATTGTGGCAAAAGGAGAACTTGCTCTTATTGAGCAATTTCTCCTTTTGACATACTGTTTTGTACTCTATTAATTCAACTTCGATTCCATTTACACAAAGTTTCCATATTTTTGCATAGATGTTTTCGAAGTCGCTTGCTGCAGATTTGTTGCACGTGTGAGAGAGTAAATGATTACGTTTCGGTCGGACCACAATATTTAACCCTTTCCCTCATATAGACGCTTTCTGACGCCTCTGCAGCAGACGTCGTTTTGAAAACATAGTGACAAAAGAAGAAATTGCACAAAAAGTGCAATTTCTCCTTTTGCCACAATGTTTTCCACTTTTTGTCATAGGTTATCCATTCAATTATGGAGATTTTCTATGTTTTGACAAAATACTCTCAAAGTCGTCTGCTGCAGAATTGTCGTATGAGGGAAAGGGGTTAAACTAGCGTCGTTCCTCTTCTCTGTTTACCTGATATGTTAACTGTTCTTGGGCGAGACTAGGGAGAATTACTTCGAGCAAAGTTAAAAGCGTTGTGTAAAATGGAGAACTTGCTCCATGTGTTAACATTGCATCTTATTTCAGACTGAATATGGGGTTGTAAACATGCTACAGAAAAGTGCCAAGGAATTAGAAGAACAAAAGGGAGAGAACTGGTTAGATGACGATTTCATCATGGGAGTAGTTATGGACCATACAGCCGCAGGTAAATGGGTCGGACTACAAGGAGTGATTGATAGTGTAGTATTTTACGCCTCTT
The DNA here is from genome assembly GCA_031761405.1 of Serripes groenlandicus. Classification (NCBI taxonomy): domain Eukaryota; kingdom Metazoa; phylum Mollusca; class Bivalvia; order Cardiida; family Cardiidae; genus Serripes; species Serripes groenlandicus. Next base: position 9,871 of record JASEVX010001444.1, on the reverse strand, counting down.
TCAACAATTCTCCAGTTATATCACGGCGTTTCCTGTGTAAGTTACCAGTACTACTGTTCCATTTATCCTGACACTAGCCAGTTGGTCGTTATGCTACCCCCGCAACGCTGAACGCCAAGGAGGGCAGCCATTACTACCATTTTTAAACTTTGAGCAATTTCTGCTTTTGTCACAGTGTTTTCAAAAGACGTCAAAAAACCTCTATATTTTGGAAAGGGTTAAATATCGCTCACTTGTATGTATACAGTCAGGTATGTTGGTCTGATGTTGTTAATGAGATTGAAGGAGGAATTAACAGATTTATGTTTCACGACTAGAATGGAGAGCTCCGCGGAGCAAATGTGTGACCTGCACCTGCTCGTTGAAAGTGTGACGAAAAAGTGTAATCTGCCAGGGTGCGCCACTGGCACTAGAACAGCAAACTTAAATCGTTATATAGTCCGCTATAGAGAAAATAGCGCATGATTTTAAAAGATTACATTTTTTGTTTCCTTTGATATTTTAATGAAACAGAACCACGAACGATCTATGTTTGCATTTCTAGAGCGAATGGAATGCGCAGGCTGCTTTAAATCTACACTGGTGGAAATGACATACGGCTAGTTTTCGTTGATCACAGTACTACTGCACTTTGAAAGATCAGCACTTTTCACCATTTATTTTCTCTTCGACAGCTATTGTACCCATTCAAAACACACTTTCCGTACTGCTATTAGTACTTGTCCATCACCCGGAGGTTCAAGAGAAAATCCGTGAGGCAATATCCGGTTTGACGTCAAGTCCCACATTTGATGACGTCATCAAAGCACCGTATTTGTCGGCGTTCATGCTAGAGCTGAAGCGATTCCACACACCACTCCCAATCTCAGCGAGACATTCTAACAGATCAGGAAACGTGCAGTTTGAAAATTACACCATCCCGAAGAATACGGAGGTAGAGACTATTTCACCCATAACAAGATGCATTGTTAGCATTTTCTGCCAAAATGTTTCAAACTAATTTCAGTAATTACAACGTCTGCTGCAGAGGTGTAACGTAAGAAATGAGCACAATGTTTTCAAAACTGTATTAACTTGAATGACCACTTTACAACATATAACTTCCTATGATGAGTTCAAGTAGGTGATTCTTAACCCTTTCCTTTGTATGACAATTCTGCAGCAGACGACTTTGAACATATGTTGTCAAAAAATAGAAAATCTCTTTAATTGAATGGATAACCTGTGACAAAAAGTGGAAAACAGTGCGGCAAAAGGAGAAATTGTGCGTTTTGAGCAATTTCTTCTTTTGTCGCTATGTTTTCAAAAATCCGTCTGCTGCAGAGGCGTCAGAAAGCGTCTATATGAGGGAAAGGGTTAACATGCATAATACGGATGGTAAATCAACAGTGATGTGTATATATTTCAGATCTTCTCCAACTTATTCGGCATGCATCATGACCCTCGATTCTGGCCAGATCCCTGGGTGTTTAATCCAGACAGATTTCTTACTGCAGACGGTCAACTAGTGCCAGAAGATTCACAAAATATGAAAAAGTAAGCAGGACTGATTTACCGGGTCTAGGCATATCCTCCCCCACTAACTAACGTACGCATACTTGCATAGCTCTCTAAACAAGGGGCGTCCCTACAGAATCTTTAATCTTTATTGGACACCCAAAGCATCTATTGTGGATCATCGAGACAATTCTTTTGTGTTCCGAAACAATTTGATGTAATTTGGCAGTAATACAATTATTGAGAAATATCTATTGATTCCTCCTTCAATCTCATTAACATCAGACCAAAATGCTTCGCTGTATACATAAGAGCGAGCGATGTTTAAGTCTGCTTTTAATAATATTACTCCTCCTTATCTAGTCTAATATTCTTAATAAAAACAAATGCTAGATTTACACTTTTATTTTGCGTTTTTACTACTTCTTGTTCATGAATCAAGAAATCTTATAGACCTTTTAAATTTTCTGAATATAAGTTTGAAAGTGCCTTTACTCGCGAGAACTGAATACAGGAACATTTCAAATGGCACACCGAAATGTTCCGGGCATAGTTTGATGGTACTTATAAACAAGAGGGCCAAGATGGCCCTAAATCGATCACCTAATTGATAGTAAATTAGTAGCAAATATTTAACTGCAAATATCTGGGAAAATGTTATCAGGGAGTGTAAATGAAACTGCAAAGGAGTGGACACTTCTCAAGAAACAGCTTATCAGTAAAGGCCATTTATATCTTGAAATCTAACAAGAACTTTAATAAGAATGGAATTATAAAGTTTTTGTCATTTTGCACCTTTTCTGATGCCGCCTTGCTGCCCTGTTTTTCAACGAAATCAATATGGCTTCAACAGTTTATTTAGAGGGTCACTTAAGGAACATTTCTACCAAATTATCTTGCAATCGCACAAGTAGATTATGGAGGAAAAGGATTTTAAAATTTGGGTATTTTTCTCACTTTCTGATGCCGCAGCAACCAAAGTTATCAATGGAATTTAAATCTTTGAACAATTTTGAAAGAGGACCACCAAAGGAACATTCTTGATTCGTATTATATTTTCTTAAAATCAGACAAACACTTTCATAAAAATGGAATTTTCAAATTTTGTCATTTTGCCCCTTTTCTGATGCCGCCTGACTGCCATGTTTTTCGACCAAACAGTATGGCTTGAACCCAAGGAACATTTCTACCAAATTATATTTGAATCTGACAGGCAGATTCGGAGGAGAAGATTTTTAAAGTTTGGACATTTTGTCCCCTTTCTGATGCCGCAGCAACCAAAGTTCTCATTGGAATTTTAATCTTTGAACAATTTTGAAAGAGGACCACCAAAGGAACATTCCTGTGATGTTTTGTGGAAATTGGTCTATTGGAATGGTAGGAGTTTGTTGTCATTTGTAGCTAAAAGTTCAATTTACCCCTTTTGAGATGACGCCTGGTTGCTATGATTGTGTAACCAATCAAAACGCCTTAATCAAATTAAATAGAGGATCATTACAGTAAGATTCATATTATATTTTCTTAAAATCAGACAAGCACTTTCATAAAAATGGAATTTTCAAATTCTGTCATTTTGCCCCTTTTTTGATGCCGCCTGACTGCCATGTTTTTGGCCGAATCAGTATGGCTTGAACAATTTTTATAGAGGGTCACCCAAGGAACATTTCTACCAAATTATATTTGAATCTGACAAGCAGATTCGGAGGAGAAGATTTTTAAAGTTTGGACATTTTGTCCCCTTTTCTGATACCGCAGCAACCAAAGTTCTCATTGGAATTTTAATCTTTGAACAATTTTGAAAGAGGACCACCAAAGGAACATTCCTGTGATGTTTTGTGGAAATTGTTCTATTGGAATGGTAGGAGTTGGTTGTCATTTGTAGCTAAAAGTTCAATTTACCCCTTTTGTGATGACGCCTGGTTGCTATGATTGTGTAACCAATCAAAACGGCTTAAACAAATTAAATAGAGGATCATTACAGTAAGATTCGTATTATATTTTCTTAAAATCAGACAAGCACTTTCATAACAAGAGCTGTCGGAGGACAGCGCGCTCGACTATTCCACCGCTTATTTAAGTTACTGAGATAATAGACTCTAATGTAGTTACGTGCAAAACATTAACCACAATTTCTTAGTGGGTGATAATTTGCATTATAAGCAGGATAGCGTTATTTAACATGATTATTTTCATAGGTGTGATGGTTAAAAAGTAGTGGTCAAAGTTAAAGTTTTTTTCGAGAATGGCAACATCTAGGTCAAAGGTCAAGGTCGCAAGGTGAACAATTTTGGTATTGACAGAAAGGTCATGTCACAAGGTATACACATGTGAAATATGGTAGCCGTACCTGTTATGGTTCAAAAGTAGTGGTCAAGGTTAAAGTTTTTTTCCGAGAATGGCAACATCTAGGTCAAAGGTCAAGGTCGCAAGGTGAAAATTGTTGGTACTGACAGAAAGGTCATGTAACAAGGTATACGCATGTGAAATATGGTAGCCGTACCTGTTATGGTTCAAAAGAAGTGGTCAAGGTTAAAGTGGTTTTTTGAGAATGGCAACATCTAGGTCAAAGGTCAAGGTCGCAAGGTCAAAAATGTTGGTACTGACAGAAAGGTCATGTCACAAGGAATACACATGTGAAATATGGTAGCCGTACCTGTTATGGTTCAAAAGTAATGGCCAAGGTTAAAGTTTTTTTTCGAGAATGGCAACATCTAGGTCAAAGGTCAGTCAAGGTTAAAGTTTTTTTTCGAGAATGGCAACATCTAGGTCAAATGTCAAGGTCGCAAGGTCAAAAATGTTGGTACTGACAGAAAGGTTATGTCACAAGGAATACACATGTGAAATATGGTAGCCGTACCTGTTATGGTTCAAAAGTAATGGCCAAGGTTAAAGTTTTTTTAGAGAATGGCAACATCTAGGTCGAAGGTCAAGGTCGCAAGGTCAAAAATGTTGGTACTGACAGAAAGGTCATGTCACAAGGAATACACATGTGAAATATGGTAGCCGTACCTGTTATGGTTCAAAAGTAGTGGTCAAGGTTAAAGTTTTTTTTCGTGCAGACAGACAGACAGACAGACAGACAGACGTGCAGACAGGCCAAAAACTATATGCCCACCGAATCTATGATTCCGGGGGCATAAAAAGGTCCATAACTTGATTGTTTACATAGATGTGATGGTTGGTAAGGGCTGTATAAAGTTTCAATGCATTGCATCAAGTAGTTACTAAGAGCTGGTCTCTTTATGTAGTTGCATGCAAAACTTTAACCAGAATGTATAAGTCCAAAAAGGCCATAACTTGCATGAAATGCAGGATAGACTTATCATACTTGATAATCTACACAGGTGTGATAGTTGGGTAGGGTTGTAGAAAGTTTCAATACAATGCATCAAGTAAACACTGAGATATGGCTCTTAATTTAGTTGCACGCAAAACTTTAACCAGAATTTCAAAGTAAAAAAAATGCCATAACTTGCATAAAATGCAGGATAGAGTTATCTAACTTGATAATCTATATAGGTGTGATAGTTGGGTAGGGTTGTAGAAAGTTTCAATGCAATGCATCAAGTATATACTGAGATATGGACTCTTTAATTTATTTGCACGCAAAACTTTAACCAGAATTTCTAAGTAAAAAAAGGGCCATAACTTGCATAAAATGCAGGACCGAGTTATCTTACTTGATAATCTACACAGGTGTGATAGTTGGGTAGGGTTGTAGAAAGTTTCAATGCAATGCATCAAGTAAATACTGAGATATGGACTCTTAATTTAGTTGCACGCAAAACTTTAACCAGAATTTCTAAGTAAAAAAAGGGCCATAACTTGCATAAAATGCAGGATAGAGTTATCTTACTTGATAATCTACACAGGTGTGATAGTTGGGTAGGGTTGTAAAAAGTTTCAATGCAATGCATCAAGTAAATACTGAGATATGGACTCTTAATTTAGTTGCACGCAAAACCTTAACCAGAATTTCTAAGTAAAAAAAGGGCCATAACTTGCATAAAATGCAGGATGGAGTTAACTAACTTGATAATCTACATTGGTGTGATAGTTTGGTAGGGTTGTAGAAAGTTTCAATGCAATACATGTAGTATTTAAGAACCTGCATGCAAAACCTTAACCAAAGTGTGACGTGGACGCCGACGCCGACGCCAGGGTGAGTAGTATAGCTCTCATATTCTTCGAATAGTCGAGCTAAAAATGGAATTTTCAAATTTTGTCATTTTGCCCCTTTTTTGATGCCGCCTGACTGCCATGTTTTTCGCCCAATCAGTATGGCTTGAACAATTTTTATAGAGGGTCACCCAAGGAACATTTCTACCAAATTATATTTGAATCTGACAAGCAGATTCGGAGGAGAAGATTTTTAAAGTTTGGACATTTTGTCCCCTTTCTGATGCAGGAGCAACCAAAGTTCTCAATGGAATTTAAATCTTTGAACAACTTTGAAAGAAGCCAACCAGAGGAACAGTCCTGTGATGTTTCACGGAAATTGTCCTTGGAGTTTGGGAGGAGATGATGTTTAAAGCTAAAAGTTAACGCCGGACGGACGGACGGACGACGGACAAAAAGTGATCAGAATAGCTCACCTTGAGCCTTCGGCTCAGGTGATCTAAAAAGTCCAATATAAATTGTATCATCTCTTTCATCTGATTTCAAGAATTTCTTCCACAGATATTTGATATAAGCAGATATCAATAAATAACTCATAGCAAATACATAAACAGTTATACATGTACCATTTGTTTTTTTCAGTATGATAGCCGGTGGAGTGGGACCGAGAGCCTGTTTGGGACAGAGATTCACCGACTCTATATTGACCCTTATTGCTGCTACCCTCATGCAGAAATACCGAATTGCGCCAGACCCCTCCCAGGCTTTACCGGACTGTGACCCTAAACAGTTTCTACCAGGAGTTGTAACCAGGGTTCAAGATTTTCACTGTGTCTTCCAGGACATACCAACACTTGACGAAACTTCAAAGTCGTGATTTGTTATTGTTGCTTTTATATATATATAATTCGAGCCGTTCTACGAGAAAACCAATATTGTGGACTCTGCGTAAATTATCAACCCGGATCAGCCTAAGCATGCCGTACCCGGGCAGACAAGTTTTGCCTCCTGTGGATTTTCTGTTTCAAGAATCATTACTCTTTACCTCTTTGCCACTAAGATAGAATGTGTCGGCCCGGATTAGCCTGCGCGGACTGCGTAGGCTGATCTGTGTCGATACAGTACGCAGAGTCCATAGTGTTGTTTTTTTCGTGGAACGGCTCATATGTATATACATAGCGTGCGGTCTGCCCTTGTGACAGGGTGACACACAGAGATCAGTTCGCCAATAACTGTTCGTAACGCTTTAACTTACTGACCTATATTGCCAGGTGACACATGTGTCCTTGGAGCAATCTTGTGTTTTTTTATACGGTACCGGACTGTGGCATGTTAAATAAGTTGAGTTTGTAATTAAGTTTAAATGTTACATGTGACCTATCAGTCACGTGACTATGATAGTTTAATGTACAGATAGAATACGAATATCTCGTTTCAGAGTTTCTAAAATAAAACAAATCCTGCAAAATCTGTTCCTGGAGCTTATCACGTAAATCCTTTCTGATATGAAAGGTTGCCATGTGGATATATTATACGTCACCCTAAAAGTGTTCACCCTTTCCCTGATAAGCCATTTTACAGAGCAATCTACTTTACATTTCAAAAGAGTGAGTGTTGGAAAAGGATATATTGCTTGTTTAAGACAACTTCTCCTTAATCCTTTCCCATGTTCAACAACTCTTCTGTAGATAACTGTATACATAAAATCAAAAACATTGAACATCTCTATAAATGAAGGTATAAATACTGGAAAAGAAATATTAAAACAGTGTCACTGTGACAAAATGATAAATTGCTCATTTTGATCAATTTCAACTTTTGACAAAATGGTTTCAAAAGTCGTCTGTATGTGGGAAATTGAAAAAAATATCACAAAGTTTACAAAAGTCTGTTAACCCTTTCCCTCATACGGCAATTCTGCAGCAGACGACTTTGAACATATTTTGTCAAAAAATAGAAAATCTCCATAATTGAATGGATAACCTATGACTATAAGTGGAAAACATTGTGGCAAAAGGAGAAATTGCACGTGTTGTGCAATTTCTTCTTTTGTCACTATGTTTTCAAAAAGATGTCTGCTGCAGAGGCGTCAGAAAGCGTCTATATGAGGAAAAGGGTTAAAAGTGTTAAAAGATTTGGCCAGCATTGGCAAAGCGTGTACAATTAAATATTTACATGATTCGTGACTTGCTTTATTTAACACTTTCCTGTATTCCAACATATTCTGATGGGTCTGCAGCAGACAACTTTTCAAAACATTGTGACAAGAGGAGAAATTGCCCAAAATGACCATTATTTCTGTCTACTTCAATAATTAAGTTATATTGTTGTCTGATATGTTGTTTAGACCCTTTGAATCTCACAAACAAGAAATATACAACTTAAAAAATCTAGTCAAATATATGGCAAAATGTCTATATATATTACAGTACGAGTTTTATTACAGAAAAATACGATATTGCTCACAATATTTTCAAATGTCGTCCGCTGCAGATGCATCAAATATGACTAAATATGGGTGAGAATTACATGAATTACTTGGGAAAAGAATGGATTTTTGTTTAACATTTGGTTGTACAATATTAGTTATTTGGTCTGTTACTGACCCACTACGGAAAAATAGGGGGTCTGTGGAATTTATAGGGGGCGTTAGCCGAGTCCCCCTATACATTCAACATACCCCCTATTTTTCAGTAGTGGGTCAGTAACAGACCAAATAACTGATTTATTTCATCGACCACCTTTCATGAGCAAAAAAAAATGATACTCTTTCATTTACATTAACATTTACAATATTTCTAGATGAAATTTACGGGTTTTGGCGCCAAATCACTAGCGTTATGACGTCAAACCGATGACGTGACGTCATTTTCCTAGTATTTGGTCCCAGTATTTTTAAAATTCCTAGTACTAAACCCACTTTAATAATGAAATGAAACAATATCAATTTGTTTTGTTCATGAAAGGTGGTTGATGAAATAAATCAGTTATAAATGGTCTGTTACTGACCCACTAAGGGAAAAAAACTTTGCATGATATTCAACTTCGTAGTCGTTATGATATATATATTGTAAACAAATCGCTGTTAAAAATATCAAGATATTATACAGTATATAGATCTATTTTAACATAGGCAACTGAAAAAAACTTCCAGTCAGCTTGATCTGAGAATAGAAGCCATATTGAATTTACTCACCCCCTATGGAATTTACTCACCCCCTATAGAAATATAGGGGGTGTGCACGTGACAGGCTTTAACCAATGAAATTGCTAGAATTTCGTGGGAGGCGAAATAAAATATCTGATAAGCCATTTAAACCCTTTCCCTCATACGACAATTCTGCAGCAGACGACTTTGAACATATTTTGTCAAAAAATTGAAAATCTCTTTAATTGCATGGATAACCTATGACTAAAAGTGGAAAACATTGTGGCAAAAGGAGAAATTGCACGTTTTGTGCAATTTCTTCTTTTGTCACTATGTTTTCAAAAAAGCTGTCTGCTGCAGAGGCGTCAGAAAGCGTCTATATGAGGGAAAGGGTTAAGACAGTTCCACATGCTGCATCTAAACAAACCTGTGTGCGGGCACAGCCAACAACGTTGTACACTATTATCATGGAAGAGCAAAAGTTCCAAGTTATACCCTTAACCCCTTTCCCTCATATAGACGCTTTCTGACGCCTCTGCAGCAGACGGCTTTTTTAAAACATAGTGACAAAAGAAGAAATTGCACAAAACGTGCAATTTTTTTTGACACAATGTTTTCCACTTTTAGTCATAGGTTATCCATTCATTATTGAGATATTCTATTTCTTGACAAAATATGTTCAAAGTCGTCTGCTGCAGAATTATGGTATGAGGGAAAGGGTTAATTAAACCCATATGCCATTTGAAGAGTTGGCAGATTAAACAAGAGGGCCCAAGATGACCCTAAATCGATCACCTGATTGATAGTAAATTAGTAGAAATATCTGGGAAAAAGATCAAGGACTGCAATTAGAACTTCAAGGAGTGAACACTTCTCAAGAAACAGCTTATAAGTAAAGGTCATTTATATCTTGAAATCTAACAAGAACTTCAATTAGAAATGAATTATTAAGTTTTTGTCATTTTGCACCTTTCTTGATCTGTTTTTAATATAAACCAATATGGCTTGAACAGTTTTTTTAGAGGGGCATTTAAGGATTCTTTCTACTGAATTATCTTGGAGTCTGACAAGCAGATTATGGAGGAAAAGGATTTTAAAGTTTGGTCG
>JASEVX010001443.1:0-15000 GCA_031761405.1 Serripes groenlandicus | reverse complement strand
TAGTTAAATGGGGTGTTCTTATTATTCTTAAAAAATAAATGGAAACTTGTTATTACTAATGCCTCAGTCACATCTGCTCTACGGCTAGGATACGGCGGCCGTAGGACCCTGAAATCAATGGATATATGCGGCGGCCGCAGAGGACCTGCAGTAGCCTCAGAGTCACCCTAGGGCGTATCCATATATTTTACAGGCCGTAGGGGTAGCCGTGGGATTATAGCGAGGAGTTATAACCTTTTTCATTTCAAGGTTCGCCGTAGCAATAAGACACGCCGGAGCCATACCGTAGAGCGGTTCTATGGCGACCATAAGGTGGCTCTGCGTTTGTCCTAGGGTCTTATGAATTACAATTGACTTTTGGGGACCCCAAGAAATTGCGGCGGCCGCAGAAATTCTACGGGCGTACTAGGGCAGCCTTAAGGCGGCCATACGTTGCCCGTACGGTGGTCTTGTGGTATGTGGCACACCCTGCGGGCAATGCAAGGCCCACGCACGGATCCCGTGCGCTCACCGCACGCCATCCGTAAGGCCCCGTTGCAGTCTGCGTCGTGCGTGGAGCAGGTATATATACCTTGCTTCTGATTTGGTTTTTGTCAAATACCGTGCGTCATCACTTCAAAGGCCGTACACGACAGCCGTAGGTTTTCTGTCTCCACAAATTCAAAATACGCCGTGTGACTACCTAAACATATGTGACTGCTAGAGCATGTGACCGTGGGAATGCTGCAGCGGCCCTATAATTGCTATTGGCCGTATATACTTTGGACCCCACGGCCGCCACGGCGAATGTGACTGAGGCATTACACCGTTCGCATCGTGTCTACAAGAAGTATTTATGACCCGTTCCACGAGAAAACCATCATTATGGCCTCTGCGTAATGTATCGACCCAGGTAAACCTGATAAATATATTACCTCATTTTCAGAAATTTGGCTAATAACTACCTACGGTCTATAGACAGCGATTTATTTAGTCATTTGCCGTCACTAGCAACACTGTGAGTATCGTTTCCCTTTCCCACCATGTTTGTTAACTCTTTCAGCGCCAAATTGTTTAAAGTAGGCTCTCCCACGTTCAAAATCGGGCGTGTCCAGTTCTCTTGTAATAATAGTTGGATTATGTTCATAACTCAAACAATGGCAAACAATGCTGATTTCAGGTGAGACAGCTCGTTACGAGCTGACTCACCTGAATCTGTATTGTTTGCAAAAACCTCAATATTACCTTTGGCTCTGAAAGAGTTAAAGGTGATGAACTCTAGAATGTATAATCAAGTTTTAAAACTGTTCAAAAGTTTGTCTTGAAATATTAGAATCATAATTCTGCGATCAAATTAAGTGTAATAAATTCACTTTCCAGTAAAATAAATATCTATATATTGATCTTTTATTCTTCATTTTTACTGGGTAGACATACTTACTCAGTCAAACTGTGTACATTTGCTGGACTTTCAACTGACTGCTTTTGAACTATTTATTACTTACTTTGCTTTCACTATTAGCAATATTTGCAGAAGTTTCAACATTTCAAAATTGTGATCTCCATCTGGAGTTCAGCACCTTTAAAGAAAAATGCTTCGCATTATAGAATGTTGTTGTTTTTACGTGGTTTTGAACCAGATTCTGTATCAATGAACAGTTCATCTATCAATACATCTCAACAGATGCAATTGTCAATTCATGCAACATCTGCACAGAGAATAGTGACTGCCATACCAATAACGGCTGAATAATTAATATCGTTCTATTCGAATGTGTTATATTTTTTTATTACATACATGTACCTATCCAAATTTTGCATTGAAATTTAAGATGGAACGTCTTAAAATGATGCAGTCATTGGTTACGTAACATTCATGCGCCTAAGCCCAAGTAATTTTTGTTTATATGTTTCTTTAAAATGAAGGGGAGATTTAACCAAATTACCCCTTTTTTCCCTTGTGACATAAATTCTATATCAAAAACATGCAGTTAGTTATTCTCTATGTTTAAAACAGAGATATAACACAAATGCAAATATAAACACAAAGCTCAGAGTGGTTCATGCAGTGAGTATGTTTCATAGTACATTAATATCTGGAGACATACCAATCACAAGCCCGAATTCAATCACATGACCCTACTTATTTGAATATAATAAACTATTGTCCTCTGCTTAATTGATGCGTCTTTAATATAAAGTTTAGTTTTAAAACAGTGATTTATATAATATGTATGTATTAACGTAAGACACGCGGTGGAAACATTACTTCACAATGTACTGATACAGTCGAAGCTATGACCACGTTGTGATAGAACCTGTGCTTAACCCTTTCCCTCATATAGACGCTTTCTGACGCCTCTGCAGCGGACGGCTTTTTGAAAACCTTGTAACCTTGTAACAAAAGAAGAAATTGCACAAAACGTGCACTTTCTCCTTTTGTCACAATGTTTTTCACTTTTAGTCATAGGTTATCCATTCAATTATAGAGATTTTCCATTATTTGACAAAATATGTTCAAAGTCGTCTGCTGCAGAATTGTCGTATGAGGTAAAGGGTAAAGAGACTTAATTGATTAGTGTTTTACGCCGTTTTCAACAATTTTTCAGTCATCTCACGGCGGCCAGTTCACCTACTCATGTGTTTTCTGGCTTCCCCACTGTCTGTGAACAAAAAACAAGCACAAATGAACCTGCAATTTAAGACCGTCTGTGAACAATAATAGTGTTGTCTTCTAATTAGTGGTCTCTATACATAGATTATACTGTATATGTTCATGTTGAAAACATCTTGTCTTGCAAGCATGTTTACTTAAGCAAACGTTTCTCTAAGTGGGCATTCGTTTTACCCTTTCCCACATACAACACATCTGTAGCAGACGACTTTGAAAACATACGCAAACATTTTTGAAACCCCTTTAAATGAAAGTACAATTATTGAATAGGGTTGAAAATATGGTGACAAAAGTGCTCGTTTTGTGCAATTACTTCTTTTGTCGCCGGTTGTGAGTTCGAATCCCAGCTCGGCCAACATTCTTTTCGACGTTTGACAAAAGTCACTGTGACATTTGTCATTCGTCTTTCACCAATGGGCTGTTTAACAGTCTATGTAGAAAAAGCAGCCAGTTGCTTAGAAAGTATGGTGTGTGGTGTACTGGTGTGGGAAAACCAGGAAACGCATAAGTAGGTGAACTGGTCGCCGTGATATGATTGAAAAATTGTTGAAAACGGCGTTAAACCCGAATCAATCTATCTTGTGTCGCCATGTTTTCAAAAAGCCGTCTGCTGCAGAGGCGTCTGAAAGCGTCTATATGAGGTTAGTTAAGGAACATTGATTTGGATGTTAAACCAATACATTTTATATTTTCAGAGATTTGTCTTTCAATTTGATAACAACCGTCGACCGATTTTCCTTTTTCTATCTACCTAGTTTAATTCTGGTGTAAGTATTACTTCTTCGTTCTTAACCCTTTCCCACAACCGAGGCAGACGACTTTGAAATCGTCTAGTCAAACATACGTACATTCTCTATCATTGAAAGTATGTTTTTTTAATAGAGTTGAAAACACTGTGGCAAAATGAACAACATCGCCAACTTTCGTGAAATCCGGTGTCTCGAAAGCTCCACTAGAGTTATATAGGGAAAAATAGTTAAATTTCGTCTACGAATTAGTTAATGAATGGATCATTTCATTTCAAACGAATGTGTAAGGAGAACGTTTACTCTTTAACCCTTTCCCTCATACGACAATTCTGCAGCAGACGACTTTGAACTTATTTTGTCAAAACATAGAAAATCTCCATAGTTGAATGGATAACCTATGACAAAAAGTGGAAAACATTGTGGCAAAAGGAGAAAGTGCACGCTTTGTGCAATTTCTTCTTTTGTCACTATGTTTTCAAAAAGCCGTCTGCTGCAGAGGCGTCAGAAAGCGTTCTATTACGTTTACACTTTAGTCCTTTTTCGGCGATAACTGTTTAACCTCAGTGTCGACCTAGATGTTAAACAAATGATCCTAGATTGTAGACCAATCAAATGTTGTATTTAATGAATAATATCTAAGAAATAAAGGAAATGAAACGTCTTGATTGATTCCTAGTTAAGTTTGCGATCCTACGAGAGGCACTAATAAGATGAAGTTTTAAAATGAAATGTTCTGTATACTAACTATTATTTATTTTTTTGTAAGAAAAAAAAATCAGTGAAAACGTATGAAATATAATATTTAAGAGCAAAATGTTAATTATTTTTGAAATGTTTTCAGTTATTTATCGTCAATTGAAACTTTGAAATTTAGCACAAGGAGATATATAGACCTGCCCCGTGTGATCACATATCGGAATTTCTCCTTTAGCTTGTCTCACCGTTTATGACCTGATAATGGGAGTTGGCTGACCACATTGATTTGTGTCTAATTTTAGAGATTTTATGAATTACAGTAATTGATTGTTTATGATTGTGTTATACATTCGACTTTCAAAGTCTATTGGAAAATCGGCATTTACAAGCAAACTTTAATTAATAGCAAAGAAAAAAACATGTATTTATATATTTAGAAAGAATAAACAAAGATAATCATTATTATGCAAGAGAACGAATATAGTTATTGTATAAGAATATAATTTCGTAACCCTTTTCCTCATACGACAATTCTGCAGCAGACGACTTTGAACATATTTTGTCAAAATATAGAAAATCTCTATAATTGAATGGATAACCTATGACTAAAAGTGGAAAACATTGTGGCAAAAGGAGAAATTGCTCTTTTTGAGCAATTTCTTCTTAGTGCCACTATATTTTCAAAAAGCCGTCCGCTGCAAAGGCGTCATAAAGCGTCTATATGAGGGAAAGGATTAATTATATGTCTGCTATGCTTAACATTATTCGTTTAAACTTAAAATTAATCTAAATTTAGCTGATAATAATGTATAAGTAATGTAAGATCACTTGACTGACTATCAACCGTTTACTATCGGCGTATAATTGCCATTGACCTTGATGAGTCGTCTACTGCATAGGCGTCAAACTGCGTCTGTATGAGGTATAGGTTTTAATTGTTGATTTTAAACTATCGATTTTAATCACAAAGGAAGACATGAATCCGAACTGTTGGCATAGGAATCTTTAATTAGAAAACAGTCTGATCAATACAAGAGAATACCCTTAACAAGTTATCCTTTCTTTTAATATTATCAGACAATTTCTCTTTACAGACAAATCAAATATATCTAAAGATTATTTCTATTTAGAAAAATCAATATTTTTTTAGTTTTAAACTCCATTTCTCTGCGTAAAGTATCTACCAACTAACCAACTACCGCAGGCTAACCTAGACAGATACTTTTTCGCCTCATGTGGATTTTCTGTTTCAGGAATCGTTACTCTTTACCTGTATCCCCCTGGGACGGGATGTGTCGGCTCGGGTTAGCCTGCGCTGACTGTTAGTTTTCTCGTGGAACGGCTCATATAAAAGGGTTCCTTGGTTATGAATCCACATATTGTATAACAAATTTCTTTAGAGACTGGCTTTACCAAAAGTTGTTTTACTCTCTTTTTTTTTGGCGATGGATTTCAATTCAACGAACTAACTTCTTTTGAATATAACTTGATGTTGCTAATTGCAGTAACGGAGCTAGATAAGGGTTTAACATTATTTCCATTAAACTACTTTACAGAAACATGAAATCAAACCATTTAAACTGCGGATGTGAAGAGAAATTTCTGAGGGAATTCATGGACCTTAGAGTTAATAGTTTGTCTATTTCAAACGCGCTATGTGGAAACTTTGGTAACATATCGATCACTGATGTAAACGTAACCTCGTGGTCTAGCCTACAAACTTGTAAAGGTAAGGATAACCCAACGTAGACGAAGAAAATCTCCATATTTGAATGGATAACCTATGACAAAAAGTGGAAAACATTGTGGCAAAAGGAGAAATTGCACGTTTTGTGCAATTTCTTCTTTTGTCACTATGTTTTCAAAAAGCCGTCTGCTGCAGAGGCGTCAGAAAGCGTCTATATGAGGGAAAGGGTTAATAGCCATTGCTCGTTCTGATCATCCATTGGAACACGCATACCTTTCTGATATATATATGATTCACTGTCAAACACATAGTTCAAGCGCCGTCTAGCGATTTAAAGTCATAATGCATCTGCCTAATGTCGAGACTCGGGCAAGAATGATGACCCACTGGATCACCATTGATTGATTTATTGTTTTGTTTTTTTCCGCCGCTTTCAACAATGTTTCAGTTATATCACGACGTTTCGTGGGTAAGTTACAAGTACTACTGGTCCATTTATTCTGACACCAGCTAGTCAGTCGTAATGCTAACCTCGCTACCCTGAGCGACAAGGAGGGTTGCAGTCCTCATTGTACGTGTACATGTAATTTAATCACGGCACTACGGTCATGGTGGAGTGCACTTGGGCAATGCACATTTTCTAGCCTAGTACTGGTTTGTTTACCCAGGGATCATGAATAATTAAATTTAATTGCGCGCTAAATGACCTTAGCTGTCGATGCGCCATAAAACAATATACATTCATTCATTCACACATGCATTTTTGTTCACGAGTCATAGAACAATTGTTTAAATGCCAATTTACTATAATTGAGCCGTTCCACGAGAAAACCAACAGTGTGGACTGTGCGTAAAGTATCGACCTGGATCGGCCTCGGCATACCACGCAGGCTTATCCGGGAAGACACGTTTCACGTCCTGTTGATTTTCTGTTTCAGGACTTGTTACTTTATACCTCTATCTCTCTCAGACGGAATGTGTCGGCCCGGATAAGCCTGCGCGGACTACGCATGCTGATCTGGATAGATGTATCACGCAGAGTCAAATCGACTCGTGTGTATACCGCATGTTAAAACTTGTCTGTAAACTGAAACCCCGATGTAGGTGTCGGCCGGTATGTATTGAATCTACAACGGTAGACGGAGATCTGTAATTGTCCAACATGGCCGTCACCCGTAATCTGTCGGCTTGGAAGCTATCTAGAATATTATGAATTATATCGAGGGCTTGGTGTGAAACGGTTGTAACTTAAATTGGTATTTTTTTACCAAGGTTAATCACCTCGCCATAAAGTCTTTATAGGCGTTAAATCATTTTACTTGGTAAACAATGGAAATTTAGGTGCCATTGCTCGTTCTGAGCAATGGCACCTAAATTTGCATTGTTTACAAAGGGGTCAAAATTGCCCCTAAACCAGGGTTTTCAAAATAGGTTTTTAGTTACAACTGTTTCACGCCAAGCCCTCGATATGTGCTTGAAGCTTCTGTTAACTCTTTCAGCGCCGAATTGTTTAAAGTAGACTCTTCCATGTTCAAAATCGGGCGTCTCCATTGCTCATGTAATAAAGGTTTGGACTATTTTTATAACTAAAAGGCAAACAATGCTGATTTCAGGTGAGACAGCTCGACTCACCTGAATCAGTATTGTTTGCAAAAGGCTTAATATTGCCTTTCGCGCTGAAAGAGTTAAAGCGATCACTAATAATGTTTATTAAAATGCTAAGAAACTAAAGCCGAATACAAAAAAAATAGCAATATAAAATGCTTAGTTTAAGTGATAAACTGCATATTTTCGTTAATTGTTACGGAATAAATAATAGACGGGTTTGGAAGTTTACCGAAAATATTATGTTTATTTTCTATTTTTAAAGGACATCTTTTTAGACCTGAAAGTTCCAGGAAATGTTATAGCTGTGCGGATGCTAAAGGTGTAGTAGACTGTCAAACCATTAAACAGCAATGTCCCGGACCTAGGGTAAGTCCTAATGATTATTCACAATATTGAATTAATGTGGTTACGCGCCATTTCAAAAAGACACAAACGGTATGTTTATCAAGTCGGCTTGTTTATTAACAAACGTAATATATGTCAAAATACACGAACGCAACAATGGCGAACAAGGAATTGGCCAGATCAGAAACTCTAACCGGCGACTGATTTGGATTCACGCTGGTAGTAAAAAGTATTCATGATTAATCACATTATTGGACTGAATGTGGTTACGCGCCATTTCGAAAAGACACAAACGGTATGTTTATTGAGTCGGCATTGCATTTTATCAAGTCGGCCAGTGCATTAACAAAGGTAGGATATGATACGTTTTTCATCGAGCTCTTAATGTTTCAAAATACACGAACGACACAATGACGAACATGGAATGGCCAGAGCTGAAACTCTAACCGGCGACTGATTTGGATTCACGCTGGTAGCAAAAAGTCTTCATAATTAATTACAATATTGGACTTAATGTGGTTACGCGCCATTCGAAAAGACACAAACGGTATGTTTATCAAGTTGGCTAGTTTATTTACAAACGTAGGATATGATACGTTTTTCATCGACCTCGCAATCTTTCAAAATACACCAACGACAAAATGACGAACAAGGAATGGCCAGATCAGAAACTCTAACCGGCGACTGATTTGGGTTCACGCTGGTAGAACATACCTAAGGACGGGTTTCTTTTGACGGGGTCCATTTAGAATCAACTCATTATAACACGGTGTAACGGAAAATCGAAAACTGTTCATTTTAATGAATTCAACCTTTTCCCACGTACAGCAAATATGCAGCAGACGACTTTGAAAACATGGTGACAAAAACCTGAAAAGTCTTCACTAAAGATAGCTTAATTGTTAAATGAAGTTGAAAACATTGTGGCCAAAGGGGAAATTGCTCATTATGAGCAATTTCACAATGTTTTCAAAAATCGTCTGCTACTATTGTCTCAAATGCGTGGGAAAATGTTAATATTTGAAACAATGCTCCTATCGCTATCCATTCCTCTCGGCAAACGCATTATAGTGGAATACAGTGGTGTATATGTAGAGCGTCGACGACTAAAGGTCTCGGGTTCGAATCCCGTCCTGAGCGGGTCCTGTATTGGATATTTGTTCTGTACAAACGGCGCAAGTACTGAATTGGTCTAATTGAAGCAGACATCGAGCGTGGTTACTGGTGATATCAGCTTAAATCTTGTTTCACAATGTAAATTAGATAAGTTTAAACTAAACTTACTAACTATTCATGTACGACGGTCTGATGTCACAACAACATACTTATTTTACTTAATACTTACTTATTTTATAAACATACATTACGGTTATACTTTAATGTTGGTAAACAGAATTTACATGGCACTCATAAATATTCGGGACGTTTAATATATGAAGTATATGTATTCTATATTTACGAATTTACCTTATAAAGGAAAATGTGTGACGATACGATACGTTGAATGTTGGCGCAAGATTACATTTACATTGAGAACATTGAAGGCGAAAGGAATCTCATGATTTACTAAATGATCTTTTCTGAAAAGAAAAAGATAGTCGAAAGTAGGTCAGATTAAATGAAAGAAATAGGAAGAAAGTTCGCATAGCTGGAGAATCAAACCCATGAAGAGTTGACTTAAAAGTCTGAACTTCCCAAACTATCAGGACCGTGGCATCTGAACCAAAAACTTTAACGTAAAAGTTAGGTAGAATAACCACATACGTGGGTAACGATTACTTAGCCGAACGTTAACGAAGACAGACGAACATTAATGAGCGACAGGTAAAACCTGTTTTCTAATAGTATTAGTGTTTGTTTGTAACTATGGTAACACTATACGAGTGTAGCGCGTGTTAAACTATACGCAACACATTTTAGTATGAGTTAGTGCTTGTTTATAACAGTGGGAACACTATACGAGTGTAGCGCGTGTCAAACTATACGCAACACATTTTATTATGAGTTAGTGTTTGTTTATAACAGTGGGAACACTATACGAGTGTAGCGCGTGTCAAACTATACGCAACACATTTTATTATGAGTTAGTGTTTGTTTATAAAAGTGGGGGCACTTTACGAATGTAGCGCGTGTTAAACTATACGCAACACATTTTATTATGAGTTAGTGTTTGTTTATAACTAGGAACAATCGAGTGGAATTCAGACATAGAATCTTAATTCAAGTGAATTTCAGACAGAGAACCTTAATTCAAGTGAATTTGAGAGAGATAATCTTTATTCAAGTGCTTTGGTACAGATAATCTGAATTCAAGTGAATTTGAGGCATATAATCTTAATTAAAGTGAATTTTTGACAGAGAATTTTGATCTAAGTGAGTTTGCGACGGATAATCTTAATTCAAGAAAATTTGAGACGTAGAATATTAATTTGAAATCATTGTGTCAAAAGAATAAATTGCTCACCAAACTTATTTTGTCACAATGATTCAATAATGGTCTGCTGCAGATGAGTGATCATGTGTCTGCAAGTTCGAAAGCGTTAAGTTTATTACGACTATACTCGACGTTAAACATTGCAAATAGGTGTGTTCCCACTTTCCCAACCGCTAATCATTCCTATATAACAGTATAGAAAAATGCAGATTGAGGTGTGAAGAGACAATTGGTAAGTGCAAACAAACCTGACAATCACCATACTGATTATAAGCAGGTGTTTTTTGCCACAATGTTTTCAAACACCGCCTGATGATGATATGTCAAATTGCGTCTATATCACTAAAATGATAAAATTAAAATAGAATCCTGCAATCGTGTTAGTGTATTATTGCTGTGATATCGTCATGTGGAGTCATATTCCAGTATTGGTAAAGCGCTGTTGACTACATATATAATAAACGGAGTCTGCGCGTTTTGATGCAGCGATCTTTTGGAATGTCAACTCATTAGACGACGACAACTATTTAACTGAAGGTATGCTAAGTTCTATATATATATCATTTTTGTTATTTTATTTTTGGCTCATGACCATGTTTAGGTTTTAAGACAGAACAGATAAATGCACATAGTTCAAATAACTATTCAATGACAAAAGCTTTAGAAGCTTTAAAAAGACACAAATTCAATGAGGAGGTAGTTAATTTTATAGATTAAAACCCTATTGACATTTATAATTGATAACAATATACTTTAATAACATTTTCATTACTCATATGGAATTGAGAATAAATCATTACTGCTTATTTAAATTTGTGTGTAGCTGTGTACCGCCTTGGTTTTCGTGTTTTAAATAGCTCCCACATCGAGCGAGGAAGTTAACACTTTCCCACATGTAGACGCATTTGATGCATCTGCAGCAGACGACTTTTGAAAACATTGTGATAAAAGTAGAAATTTCTCAAAACGAACAACATCTCCTTTTGACAAAAGGTTTTCAAACATTTTTCAGTAATTATACCTACACAAATAAAGAGTTTCCATATTTGTTCGTAGATATTTTTAAAGCCGTCTGCTGCAGATTTGTTTGATGTGAGCGAGGACATTAAGGTTTCAAACTCTAGTCGGTCTGTACTGTAAAGTTGAAAGGATTAACTCCGTCTAACTTTGCACAGAGGATTGCAAGGGTTTGAATACTTCTTCTTTATGTAGTACTCAGGAATATAGGATAATATGAGAATTCTGAAATATATGGTATATTGTTTTAAAAAAAAATGAAAAATTTAAAATTGTACTCAATTATATAACTGGGGAAATACATTTGTCAAAATGCACTTTAAAAACAATTTGAATCTTTAATGGATAATGTATATGTCTGAACGAACTATATGTTAGACTATTTCTGGAATTATTTGTTTGGAACTCAGCAATAGGAAAACTGTAACAAGTTTGAAAATAAGACATTCATCTTGGGATATTGCAAAACAGATGATCTTTGTTCAGCAAAGATGTTATAGCGTGAATGTGTATTCAAGTGTGTGTCGTCATTCGAGTATGTGTACTTTCATGGAAATAAATCACACATTTTGTGAATAAAGATAGATAGATAGAAAGATACTTTATGTTCAACTTGTACAAAATAAGTACATCATTGTTACACATAGAAATACAAATACAAATTCAATTTCATTATACAAATACAAATACAAATTCAATTTTCAATTTCATATCTTGAAATATATACTACTAGTTAATAAACATTTACGTCTCTAAATAATACACATTTTTGTATAAAGGTCGGTTTCGATTCAATATCGTCGAAAAATCACCATTGTCGGAGTAAGAATATGTATCATGTATAGTAAAGTTTACCCACACTTAACAATAGGTTTCAACAATATTCATCTGGTTACTTCTGTTACGTACATGTACGAGTGTAAGTGTCTGATCAGGAACTTCATTCTCAGCTATTCAGTATGTCAAGTACAAGAGAAAAAACTCCAGCTACATGTAGTCACATTTTTAAAATAATATCGACGGTTAAAGCATCCAATAAAAACGTTATTGCCCAAACCAAAATAAGCGAAGGTTAGTTTTCGTATGACAGGGCATATATTGAATTTAAATAAACAATTGCTATCAAAAATTACATAGTAGCTTCTGAATTTGTCGATTAATGTACGTTTCTCGACGAACGTATTAACAATGACAAGTTAAGCCTTTCCCACATACAACAAATCTGCAGCAGATGACTTTTAAAAAAGTCTAAGCAAAAGCACAGAAAATCCCTTTAAAGTGAAAGAACAATCATTGAAATAGAGTTGAAAACATGGTGACACCAAGGAGAAAATTGCTCGTTTTTGAGCAATTTCTTTTCTTTTTGTCGCCATGTTTTCAGAAAGCCGTCTGCTGACCGATCAGGAACTTCCATCCCCAGCTATTCAGTATGTCAAGTATCTTAGAAAAAAAACAACCGGCTAGTACATTTTAAAATAATATCGAGGGTTTAACCCCTTTCCCACATAGAACAAATCTGCAGCAGACGACTTTGAACATTTGTCAAAAAATGAAAAATCTCAATGAATTGAATGGATATAACCTATTACTAATATTAGAAACACATTGTGGCAAAAGAAGAAATTGTCTCGTTTTGAGCAACTTTCTTATTGTTTTGTCATTATGTTTTCAAAAGAAGTTGTCCTGCTGCAGAGGTGTCAAAAAGCGTCTCTATATGAGGGAAAGGGTTAAGTATCCATTATAAACCTTATTGCCCAAACAAAATAAACGAAGGTTAGTTTATCGTATGACAGGGCTAATATTGAATATACTTTTTTCGACGAACATATCAAACCCTTTCCCACATACATTAAATTTGCAGCAGACCGACATTTTCGACGAACGTATCAACCCTTTCCCACATACATTAAATTTGCAGCAGACGACATTTTCGACGAACGTATCAATAATGATAAGTTACCCCATTTCCCACGTACAACAAGTCTGCAGCAGACGACTTTTAAAAAGTCCTGAACATCGGTGACAAAAGGAGAAATTGCTGGGGTTTTTTGTCGCCGATGTTTTCAAAGAGCCGTCTGCTGCAGAGGCGTCAGAAATCGTCTTTATGAGGGAAAGTGGTTATATAACAGACTGCAAATTCGGGATATCAAAACAGTGATGCAGAGGGTAGAAGCGTCAGCCTCTCTCGTACCTAAGGTCCCAGGTTCGAGTCTTGTGATGAGCGGGTTCTGATTTCGGGATGTTTCCACACAAACGTCGCCGCGAGCACTGGTTTAGTCTCCAGGAAGCAGACATCGAGCGTGACTAATAGAAGCTGAAAGTTTGTTTCGACAATCGCTGTTTAAATAAATCAGTTTGAACTAGAACTAAAAAACAACACACGTGTCTCCTGTTAATTTATCCTGTCCCATAAAATAGCTTGCATCATACAGACATATGTACTGGAAATTTAGTAACAATGATTAGTACATCAGGCGAAGGATTCCTTGATTTGAGTTTAATTACCGTTTTCAATAATAATATGTCAGTTATATTGCGGCACAGCATTGTACTTATCCACTTGTTTCCTGGCTTTCACAGACCAGTATACTACATAGTATTCTTCAGAAGGCAACTGGCTACCATCCCAACTAGACTGTTAGTCTACTGACGGAAATAGAAAGCTGTTAGCCACACTATTGTTTGTTCGTAATTGAAAACGATGTAAGTGATATATTGAAAATGATACAAAACAACAGTATGCTTTATTTTGATTATTTAGCACCTTTCTGTTAACTTTCAGATGGGAAAACAACACCTCAAACGTGTCCCTGACTGTATGTGCGAGAGACCAAGCAAACGTCACCTGTTGGCAAGCATCATGTTTCAACTGAACAACAGAGTTCACTCGGTACAAATGACCCCAGTAATCCTTATGATGTCGATGTTCATAGGTTGTTGGAGGTGATCGGAAACAGTATCGTGATTCTCATGTACCGTTCTCGGAAACAGCAAAACGTCTGCCAACGTATTTATGGTGTTTCTGGCTGGAATTGATCTGTTTGCATGTGGGATAATACATCCCTATGTGATCTATAAAATATTTAATTTCTACAATCAAATTTACACGGTTGTGTGTAAAGGTTTTGAGTTTCTTATGCATGTCAATTTGCTGATATCTTCGCTGTTTCTAGTGCTTGTTGCTGTGGATAGATACTTGGCAATCTGTAGACCATTAAAAATATTTAAAAATTCTGATCAACACATAACGAAAGTAATTGTTTTCAACGGTGCGTTGTGGCTGACTTTTGGAAGTGTACCTCTGCTAGAGTTTTACGGTCCTAATCCATCTACGTTTTGAGATAGAAACGATGGTTTGTTTGTAGGATATATATGTCATTACCAGCAAAAGTCTGAAGGGTCTTCTTCCATGAAAGGCTTCAGCCTTTTCATGATGACAGGCTTTATTGCTACAGATAGTCGCAATGACGGTTCTTTACACAGAAACGTTGCGCTCTCGTCGCCTATAGAAGTCGGAGGACAATTCGACCGTTGTCAAACGCCTACATTTTGGCTGGGATTAAAGCACCCACCAACCATCTACGCCAGCCTCTACCATCGATGAGCACCACAACATCTACGTCAGCCTTACCATCGATGAGCACCACAACATCTACGTCAGCAGCCGTACCATCGGGCACCACCTACGTCAAGATATCACACGGGGTTGATGTTGCCCCCTTTTCGGTCGGAGGCCAATTTATCAATGTTTACCAAAATCGGTAGTTCATCAACACAGTCAAACACTGATTCAAATGACAGGAATATATAC
>JASEVX010001442.1:0-16449 GCA_031761405.1 Serripes groenlandicus | reverse complement strand
CAGGCCTTGCAATCCATGTGAACGAAATCATCGGACCGTAATGTCAAAACCCCACAATTACCATTTGGTGCCGCTGTAAATCAGCTTGCCGTGGAATCGCCGAATTCAGTATAGCAGACTTTAGACCGCGTCTTGGCGCCCCATGGATGTAAACTGCTCCCTCAGTTCACAATTTGCAAAAAAAGACAGACCCAATATCTTTTTGGAAAAAACAAAAGTCTATGTAAACGAGATATATTCGGTCCACCTTCAAATATTCACAGATGGTAGTAATTATACAGAAAGTGCAGTCTCTTCTGCAATGGTCATCCCAGAGCGAAATATCACCATAGCTCAAGGACTTAGCAAACATTTTTCAATCCACTATAATCCGTCCAAAATAGATATAGTAACTCTAGGGTTTATATTTTAGAAAATATACTATCCCTACATCATCAGTGGTATGTAAACAATATCAAAGTTTCATTAGTGTTGTGTCCAGCTCATGTCGACTTCCAGGGAAATAAGATGGCGAATATGGCGGCCAAAGGCGCGCTGAAGAGTTCTGTTCTGTATGTGATAAAGTTCCCCTGTCACAATCAGAAATCTACGCACTTATCAAAGCAAAAATGAAAAACAAATGGGCCGAAAGGCTGACAAAGTACCAACATAGCCAGTACATAAATCATAATGGAATCAGTTTCAAACCGCCGCAGACCTACTTCACATCGAAACAGGTGGACAGGGCTGTGACGCGCTTGAGACTAAAACAAAATATGTTTACGGGTAGCGGAGGATACCGCATTTTGGGTGGCTCGTCCATCTTCACAGGGTGTGGTGTTCCAAATACAACAGAAATTATCTGTTGGACTGTAGCGTTCACATGAGGGCAACAAAGTTCTATTGGGCTTTACAACGGATAGGGGTTGCCTTTGATGGGTCAAATAATTTATTCTACTAGGTGATACCTAATAAACACCCCTACAGTTTTAAAAAACTTAAATTTAGACTAAATAAATACATTTCCTTATTCGAAGAGGACAAAAGTCCACTGCACACCATTACAAGAAGAGCAAATTATAGCTTCTCTTTCAAATATGTAGTTTATCCGTTATTTTTTTATTTTTAAATTGCACTGTCTTCTTCCCTGGCCGAGGTACTAAAGGGGATAAATAGGAAAAATGGACTCCCGAATCGTCCGATCATTTCTTTTAAAAAGTACCCTTTCTTTATCTTTGGAAACGATGGCACCGCTTTCCAATCTACTTATAATATGAAGCGACAAGCTGAACTGTCTGAGGTGGCTGGCTTGTTGACTTCAATCTTATAAAGAAGAAGCTATTATTTAACCGTTTTTTGCCTCCTTTTCGTCAATGTTGTTTGTTTGAGGGTGCTTATGATCGCGTCAGCGCTCTTAACTAACTTAATATTGCTTAAATATCTAACGTCTTGGGCTTGCAATCGCGTCCGCGCTGTGATAATTCCATAACAATTCTAAGAGGCAGCTATAGTCGGTAAGGAAGATCCTCAAGGTCTCACCGGGTGTAATACACACCGGCCATTGTTCGCTTATAGTGTTGATTGGTCTTATAATCATAAAAAGATTGTTTTCGTGACAGATATTCCATAGCAAATATGCATGGCCGGTCTATTTATAGACTAATTATGAACAGTTGATCTATAATAGAATAGATCAATTTCATATATCCGACTCCTTTTACCTAAGTTATTACATTTAGCAGACAGCATTGTGTGCAAGAATTCTCGACAACGTCTCCTTTGTTCGGAGGTCTATTTTCGGATAGTACGAGGGTCATTGCGCCCAGAAGAACATTATTCTCTCAAAAGTTTAACAACCATAGAGCTCAATAGACCCAGGGTTACATTGAGATTTCGGCCACTGGTATCCACCCATATGGAAAATATACTTGGTGGTCATTTACCGGTGTAATCTTGGACAGCGTCATCTCCGAATGAGTATGCCCAGACAAGCTCTGTTGAATTTCAACCTTTTATTTACATGTTATTCTTGCTTCTGTTTAGCAACACTGTAACAATGATTTAAAGGAAATTAGTTATCATCTATAGACATATAAATAAAAGGTATGTGCATGTTGTACTATATATTAAACAATAGTTATATAAACAATAGATATGTGCATTCTGTAGTATATATTAAACAATAGTTATATAAACAATAAATACATGTATGTGCATGTTGTACTATATAGTAAACAATAGTTATAACGTTTATCCCCTCCGCCCCCTCTAATCCCCCATACGTAAAAATATATTTATATATTAGATAGTCAGCTAACCAAAAGTCCGAAAAGAATAATGGTAATAATAGTAGTCACAACGATAGCTATTCGTCAAACGGCATTTTAAATGCCGAGTGCGAGGGTAAACAACGCAAACCAACAACAATGGGCAGATAATTACATGCAAGGTATCGTTATATAAGACACACGAGGAAGCAACATTCATGAATAGAATGTTGAGGATAAAGCAGTAAGATGAATGAAAGCATAATGTCAACATACAAGTAATCAACACAATCATATACTACTAAATAGCAAGTATATAGCATGCATGTTGAAGAAAGAAAGATAAAATTAGCATCATACAAACACGCACTCGTAAGATTGACACATGGGATAACACATGTATGTAAGATGTAAGAAAGAAGACAAATGAACATGAACATGTTCATAAATAAGAATGTCATCTAGACAATAGAGTTTTGGTGGATATTCCCCTCGATACGCTTATACATTCGCTGCATGCAGTTTGGTTACAAAAACAGTCATCGTTTAATTTCATTTCCAGTCCGGTTGACTTGATGAACAGCAGTGAGGCACGGTTTGGATATGCCGCAGCGTTTGGAAGTACGGCTAGCTCGATTATCGGATTGTTTTTTAAAATTGGAGTCAGAGGCCTGTTTCCTGTTTGGTCAAAATGTACGTACATTTTTATATTTTATTTTTCGGCTAAACACTAACAGATAAATTGAGATTGATTGAAGTTTAACCCTTTTTCATATACAAACAATCTGCAGCGGACGTGTTTTAAAACTTTTAGTAAAACATATTAAAACTATCTATACATGAGGGAACAATTATTGAATAAAGTGGAAAACATTGTGGCAAACTAAGAAATTGCTAGTTGCTGCAGAGGCGGCAGAAAGTGTCTGATTGTCGGAAGAGTTTAATACGATCAGTATTAAATAAAGGTGTCATATACGCGACATGCCAATCTGGAAAACTGTATGATGATGTTGGAGGCCTTGATTCGCCTTTGTGAAATCAATATTTGCATAATATCACTGACCAATACATATTATCTGAATGGTTCATTTATTGATTGGTGTTTTACGCCGCTATCAATCATTTTTTCAGTTAAATTACGGCGTTTCATGGGTAAGTTACCAGTACTACTGGTCCATTTATACTGACACCTGTCAGTCAGTCGTAATGCAAACCCCACAACACTAAGCGCATTGGACGGCAGCCATTAATACCATTTATAAAATACTTTGTTTAACCCGACCGGTGATCGCAACCGCGTCCTCTTTTCTGAATGAATGTATCAGTACCAGTCAAACTCTCTCAATACTTCTTGATCAATCTCAAAAATACGCTTTCAAGTCTAGCCTGGTTTCGAAAACAGTTCGACTTCATAATATCCCGGGAATCCTTCGTGGTCGAGTTGTTAGCGTCTAGGATTTGCAACCGGCATCCCGGGTTCGATCCCCAGTCGCGGCACGACGGTCATGGTTATAAGCCCTTTGACAAGGCACAGTTCCTAGCCCAGAACTGGTGTGTTGACCCAGGGACCATGACTAAGTGAACTACCGCCGTGATATAATAACTGAAATAATGTTGAAAACGACATAAAACCCAATAAAACAAATCACATTAACGCCTTCGCATCTACAACAATTGTGCATGGAAGTTTAATCATGGCATAAAGATGAAAAACATTGTGGCAAACGGTGACATTACTCATTATGAGTTGTCTAAAGTCGTCTGCTACATGTACATAGGTGTCAGCAATCGTCTGTATGTATGTAGGAAATGGTAACACCGAACGGCCCATGTATGTCATAGCTAGATACACCTGGTGAAACCAAAATATACATGTAACTAAGTTGTTCTGTTCTTTTTTCTTCAGATTTTCTAACTTGTAAAAACGTAATATTACACTGTCAATATTTACAGCCTTGGTTTTTCTTATCCTGGCGTTGACTGTGGGCCTGCTATATTATCCTCTGTTTGCATGCCTAACGACGGATTGGGTCTTCCTGGGTTCAATCCTAGGATTTGTTTACTCGGGAGCAATGTAAGTTGTTTTATATTCGATATAACCTTTAACGTGATTTGTCATTTTTTAACGGTCTTGATTTAAAAGTTAACGCAGATAAAAATGTTACATTTGAAAATTAGGCAGTTTTAATTTTTGGAAAAATTTATAAATTGCACGTCCATATAGAAACCGGGTTTGGCACTATGGGTACATATTTGACAAGTAAAAGTGGCTTCCTGAGCCGCGGAAAGGTCAATGATGGCGTATGCAACACTTCATGTCTTGAATAAACGCATAACATACAAACAGAATATTCAACAAATAAAATAAAAAAGTTGATCACATAACGCCCTCTCTGGGAGAGTTAAAATGCCATTACATACATGTCATTTGACACTCCACAAATATCATATGACACTACAAGTTTGGTTTCCAGTCTTACGCGCAAGTCTTTGTTACAAAGCGGAAACCAGACTACGAAAATGACGTCATGTGAGCGGTTTGAGGTAATAACGTTAGTCACTTTGTCGCCAAAAACTGGTTAATTTTATGTAGAATTATATCTAGTATAATTAAGTACATTTTATTTCGAAATACGCCTCATAAACGTGTTTATTTATGAGCACGTTCATTAAACGAGTTTACTGAGCTGAATATGACGCTGGCCAAGGCTCGCGGCTTATCATCTTAGTAAACTCGTTTAATAAAAGTGATAATCAATAAACAATCATGAAATATCCTCTATCTTTCCCACGTGTAAACGTATTTTGTCGCATCTGCAGGAGATGGCATTTGAAACATTGAGGCAATAGAAGAAATATTGTAATGTGCAAATAATCTCTTTGTCACGGTGTTATCAACATTATTAAATAATAAACGTTTCCATGTTTTTACCTGGACGTTTTCAAAGTCGTCTACTCTAGATTTGTTTTTTGGTTCTAATATAATGTTATATTCTCCAGGATGTATTACTACTTAGAACAAGCGATTGACAGTACAAATCAGGTAACTCTTCTATCAACGCTGGGTCATACCAACAACTTTATAAATGGTAGTAATGGCTTTCCCGTATTGGCGCTCAATATTGCTGGGTTATCATTGTCATTGTTATTATAACGACTGACTCGCTGGTGTCAGTATCAAAGGACCAGGAGTGCTGGTTACTCAGATATCGCAGTAATATAATTGAGAACTTTTTGAAAACGGTGCAAAACATCAAACAAAAAACAAAACAAATTCTGTCACTAAGTGGGATTCGTGCACAACGGTTGTGACTACGTTTTCTCTAAAATACGATAATAAATAAAACCTGCAATAACAACACCCACCCATCCATACTTTATACTCATGTGTACTTGAATACTGAGTTCACTTCCGCATTAGACACATGCTTTTCTCGTAATACCTAATCATAAATGGATAAGACGCATGCATTCTCACGAGTATATCACATCGCACATGCATACTATGGATGATTTTCTTGTAAGTACACAAAACCATCCATGCATAAGATGCATGCTTTTCTCATAAGTATTCACATCATCCATTTATAAGACGCAGGATTTTCTCATAAGTAAATCACATCATCTATATATAAGATGCATGCTTTTCTCATAAGTATATGACATCATCCATATATAAGACGCATGCTTTTCTCATATCAAATCATTCATGCATAAGACGCATGCTTTTATCAACAGTATGCATGCTTTTCTCAGAAGTATATCACATCATCCATGCATAAGATGTATGCTTTTCCCATAAGAATATCACATAATCCATGCATAAGACGCATGCTTTTCTCAAAAGGATATCAAATCATCCATACATAAGACGCATGCTTTTCTGATAAGTATATAAAATCATACATGCATACGACGCATGCTTTTCTCATAAGTTTATCACATCATCCATGCATGAGATGCATGCTTTTCTCATAAGTATACCAAATCACCAATGCATCCATGCATTATATATAATTTCGCAATCTTATTTCGTTTCCAATATTTTCTGAAAAAATCCGAAGGTCTGTTTTGGTGTGCCATGATTCAAACTGTGTTGTTGTTGTTTTTCAGATAGAAGATATTCTCTATTTCTTTCCAGTGATCGTGTGTTTATTCGCATTAATTATTACCTACGCATACAGATTCGCGAATCATGCTTTCGCAGTTTGGCGGAACTCGAACATAAAGCTTTTGCAAAAGGTACTTTGTTTATCTCCACTTCAGATCAGTCTCTTCCAACATACAACAAATCTGCAGCAGACGACTTTTAAAACTTAGTGACAAAAACCTGAAAAATCTCAATAAAAGGTAGCTTAATTGTTAAATAAAGTTGAAAACAGTGTGGCCAAAGGAGAAATCATGAGCAATTTCCCCTGGGCCACAATGTTTACATAAGTTGTTTGCTGTTATTGCGTCAAAATGCGTCTGCAGGTGGGAAAGGGTTAGCACATCAACACTAATTATCTAAGACCATTTACAAAGCAGTCAAACCTGTACAACCGACCACCTGGTATAACCGACCCTCTGGTGTTAGCGACCACATTCAACTCCCCCCGATTCTTTTTAACGAATTATTTGTTCTCAAAAAATAAATGAGTTTATCCGATTGGTACAAGATTTGACCTTTACAATTTCGCGTTCGGTTAAACTACACCTTTGCTGAAAATAGTCCTAGTATTTTTTCCGATATTGCATCACTTTGATGTGTTATTTCAATGAAGTGAAGTCATATTTAAACTATCGAATCAACACAGAGAATCAATTCTCAAGAGAATATCAATTTAATAATAAAGGCATATATTTCATGTGTCTGTAGGCATGTATGAATTTTGAGTTGTACGCCCATTGACTAGTTTGACTAGTGAGTGACGTAGTTAACAGGTGCCCATTATGTAACGCTAGCAAACCTGGCCTTCGACCCAACTCTGTAGAGCAATGTATCTGCAGAGCTCCAGATAAGGTGCGTGAATACATGATCACGCATTGAAATGCAGCAAAAACGAATGAAAATATTTGCTGTTCGTCGTATCATGCATTTAAATCCGGAATAACGAATACAGAACATTTTCTGTGCGTCGTTTTAATCGTAAGACAAAACGAAAATGACGCATTTTCCAGAGAAATCCCGATCGTTAAATATAATCGCGGTCGAATAAATTACCCTAACACCGTATGTAATTCACCTACTTTACCGGTATGTGCAGTTCTTATGGAACAACGAGTTCTCACGCTTTGGAATTTATACCCAAATAATGTCTGCTCCGAGCGAAAAAGATACGTCGGCACAACCAATTAAACCTGGTTCGTTATTACAATATATCAAAATGGAAGAACTGCTGAGTTCTGCAATAGCAGAATACGTTTTTAATCATTTAAGCGATGACGTGGTAAATACAATACACAACAGCCAATTTAAAGAAAACATCAGGAAAAAGTTTCCCCAAAAACAATCGATCTTTGGATACGGGAGTTCCCGTGGATGATTTTGACTGATGCAGTTATGTATTTTGTTTTTTCTCCCCTAGTTATACACAATGTATCCCTCAAATAACAAAGTTCATCCAAATTAAGTGATTTACCAATAATATTTAATATCTAATTCGCATACCAATGAATCATTCTGGAGACCTGACTTTAACCCATAGGAAGGGTCTGTTAGATGTGTTCAAGCTCCTCCAATGTTTATTTCATTTATTTAAACTTTACTATACGTATTTTTTTACAAATGGTAATGTTGTTGCAACAGCAAGTAAAATGTTTCATGCAAATAAAGAACTTGAATCGAATTGTAAAATCTTTAACATGTACTATAAGGACAGTATTGAAGCAGTACTGAAAACATGGCTAGCAAACGACACATTAATTGTTTATATTAATTTCCAGTTTTCGTTCAGTACTTGCTCGCCAGACAGTTAACCGGTCTGCACGGCAAGGGTAAATAAACTCAGTTAATGTTATGTTCAATACCTTCAAAAGTCGTCTGCTGCAGATTTGTCACGGTTCGTATGTCTCGGGCATAGGGTATATAATTATGTATCTTACTATGAAAACATCTCTTTATCATTTTTGTAATCTTCGAAACAAAACCGTCTTGTAGCCTAAAAGTCATAAACTCTACTGCATCATATGTATAACAGGAGAAAAGGAGAAAGCTTGCTGCAAACTGCAACGTTATATACGTGAGACAGTTGTTTCAAAAACCGGAGATACGTAACGAAGATGAAATTGAAAGAACAGCTGGAGTCGTTAATATATTAAAGTATATACATATTCGTCCCCTCTCTCTATATCGCTATCTCGATCTTTTCCTCTCTTTCTTCCTGGCTGTCTCTCTCTCTCTCTCTCTCTCTCTCTCTCTCTCTCTCTCTCTCTCTCTCTCTCTCTCTCTCTCTCTCTCTCTCTCTCTCTCTCTCTCCCCCCTCTCTCTCTCTCCCCTCTCTCTCTCCCCCTCTCCCCCCTTCTCTCTATCTCTCACACACACTCTCTCTCTCTCTCTCTATCCCTCCTCTCTATATCTTCTATATCTCACTCTCCTCTTTATATATACATATATATCTTTCCTCTCTTTCTCACTCTCCCTGTCTCTCAATATATATATATCCCCTCTCGTTCTGCTTGATCTCCTCAATCCGTTTTTCTCTATCACCTCTATCTCCCTATCTCCATCTTTCTTATATACCTATATATTCATTTTCTCTCTATATGTATTTCTCTCTCCTCTATTTCTCTCTCTCCTCTCTTGCTCTCTCTCTCTCTCTCTCTCTCTCTATTTCTCTCTCACACACACACACACACTCTCCTAACCCCCTATCTGCTCGATCTCCTCTATTCGTATATCTCTCTCACCCCTATGTCTGTCTGTCTGTCTGTATCTCTCTATTCACCCCCTCTATCACCTAATGTTTTAAAAAGCTATCTATATTACGAATGCAAACATAAGCAAAAGGGGGAAAAACGTACATACAACGCATCCGCCAGTGGAAAAAAATACTTTTAAATTTTAACAAACAAATCTACTTTGTCAGAAGAAAGATATGTTGCTAAACTATTTCTGTTACTAGGAGGAACAAAAGGTTAACGTTTTAAAAGAGTTATTCATTTCAAGCAGTGTTGTTCGTACCTTTTTAACCGCTTTTGCTTTTGTTTGCATTCGTTATATAGTCAAGAATTTGTTTCACTATTTGTGTTGCATACTGATATTGGTGTCCTAAGTCATTTACATCTCGTGACTATAACATTTCTCCTGTAGCTATGGTAGCCTTGCTATTTCAATTCTTCAAAAAAGAAAACGACATAACATTGGTTACATCTTTAAAACCAAAGTAGAGTATTTTGTCTTTTTTAGTATATATTTATATATATATATATATATATATATATCTGTCTGTCTGTCTGGCTGTCTGTCCCTCAACCCTCCCCACACTTTTAATTATTTCTATACATGTGTCATTTACTTTCTCTTCCCGTTTCCTTCCCACCCTTTCTCTTTCTCTTCCCCAGCCACTTCTCACAGGGTTGTTTAATATATTGCAGGCAGAAAATAAATGGAAGGAAATACAAGAATGATCCTACATTCAAATACTCCACGCGTGTACTCAGTATCGTCACAGTCTCTGGTATATGTGCATATCAGGTAACACCATCACAGTAGTATGTACATATAAGGTATTAACACATGCAGTTATATGACAAACCAGGATTAACACATAAAGTTATGAGTGCATATCATGTATTAACGACTTAAGGTATATGTGTATATTGGGTACAGTTATATTTGTTTATCATGTAGGAATACCTAAAGTTATATCTGCATATCAGGTATTCACACATTTAGTTATATGTGCATGTATTATATTTTAAAACAACTTAGTTATGTGTGCATATCAAATATAAACACCTACATGTACACTTATAAGTGCATATAATGTTTTTATTTATTAACACCTACAGATATATGCGCATATCAGATATGAACACATACAGTTATATGTGTGTATCACTTATTAATAGTTCGCTTCTAACACCGGTTTAGTCTGTTCATGACACTATTTCCTATCTATGGTATATATTTTGTAACATTTCAACTAGCAGTAAATACAAATAATTGTATTTTAACGGGGGCAAAACGACATATGTATTGTTTATATTATATGGTACTTTAATACAATATTTGAAATTGTTAAACAAATATATAATGTTCTAACTTATATAGTTATATGTGCATATCAGGTATTCACGCGTACAGTTATATGTGAATATATACTGTATAAACAATTTCAGTTATATGGAACTGTATAAACAACTTCAGTTATATGTGAATTTCGGGTATTAACGCCTACAGTCATATGATCATATCGTGTATTAACAACCGGCCTCATGGGCCTATAAGTCACCAGAACATATATATTTCATAATATCAGAATATTTTTTTCACGTTAATTCGTCAACCTAATTGACAAGTTGGCGAATTGACGAACTTGACGAAGCTCTTCTGATTTGAAATAGGACCTTATTTGCATTCAATACGTCCTGAGACATTATCTAAAAGACAGAAATAAAGTTTTCACATTATTATTTTTTCGTCAATCAAATTGACGAGTTGACGCATTGATGAACTTGACGAAGCTCTTCTAGATTAGTTTAAACATATTAAACTCTCATATAATATACATACTAGGAAACATCAAGAATTATACAATAGAGAAATGGATTGGACTGAAAGCTCATAGCTTATTTTAGGTCCTCTCCAATAAAGATTGATTTTAAGAAAGAATTTGAAGTTCGTCACTCGTCAACCTAACTTCACGGACCTAAAAAAGAGTCACAGTTCGTCACTCGTCAATTCGTCACTCGTCAATTCGTTACTCGTCAACCTAACTTCATGGAACGAAAGTTCCGTGAATGAGTAAAGCGATTAATGCAAAATGTTATCATTTCAGCTGGCAATTATTGTATTTTCCAATGCTAAATATCTAATAACGCTGGGAAGATCATGGATTAACAATATTGCTTCAGGAAACATCACGGATTCGACGGCAACTATTCTCGGTTATGCTATTCTTGCACTTGATGTTCTCACAGGTATCAACTTAAACACTTTCAGATAAAAGACTACCATTTAAATATCTTCATTATTTCAAAGTAAATCACCAAATTTTAGCTCTCATTTATAATACTTTAGCCCATTTTATCATGCACACAGCCTGTAAACTAATCACATATTCAAATCACGAACAAGCATTTCAAGTCAAAACAGGTTTTTCTTACGGACCTTTTACGGACAATTTTAGTCTATACCATCTTCAGCAGTCGCGGATGTATTCTTACGGACTTTTTTAGTCTAGACAATCTTCAACACTCGCGGATGTATTCTTACGGACTATTTTAGTCTTAACCATCTTAGTCTTGAATTTATTTCGTAACTTCATGGAATTTTTCAAATGGACAAAGCTCGATATAACATAGTTCCTTTAAATCCCGATATTTAGCTTTGAAAACAAATTAACCGCTAGTTTTTCACTTTCCCTGTTTTATTTGCGGACATTTAGACAGATGTGTCAACAACGTTGATGCAGCGGAAAAACATTAATTCACTGTGGGCTAACGGTGACCTTAAATTTGACCACATTGCTCGAAAACGGCTGGCCAATATGCCAATTATTTAGCCTTTATTGGTTATCAAAAAAAATTTCAGGATTGTTTTGTTTGCCTTTTAACAAACCATAGCCCATGATGCTTATGATAGTTTTATATGGGAAATGATTTGATTCCCACTTTGAATCAATAAAAACAGATTTTGCATGTCGGGGCAAATTCCATTTTCTTGCATGTCACCTGCAGGAGAATACTTTAACCACCCATGATGCAGAAAAGCTTGACAATTAAATTCAGGACGTCTCGGGGTCTTGTTGCATCTGTTTAAAACTTAAATTCCATTGAATTTGTGTATTTGCACTGTCTCGCCATAGCACTTATTGTTCATCAAATAGTTTATATAGAGATTGATGTATCCACAAGTCCGTTATACGGTGTAAAAACGGAGAGGCAATAAGACGCCAGTTCGATTGACGTGGCTTTAATTTAATTTAGATATAATGACTATTAACACTGGCAGACTCCAATCGTTGCTCTTGTCCCATGAAAACAGATGACATATTTACCCTTTATTAACCCTTATGAATGTTGGAGCCGAATTTGTGAAGTCTTTGCCACAAGTAGAGTACAGCGGCTGACACGACTTTTTAACTCTTTTCTGCTCAACTCAACATGTTAGTTATTTCTGTAATTGACCATAGACTCTTAATGTAAAGATGGATCATAAACATTTAGAAAAAATCATATCGAATACTCTAAATAGGCAAATGTCATGTGTGGGTAACTCCCTTTTTACGTAGTAACTGTTACAAACATGTAAAGCGATCTCGACTTTCTGCTATGCAATGCTTAACGTCGGATATAAACACACATACATTACTGTGTTATGTGTCTAAATTATCGACGCCGCGTGGAAGCGCGGCGTCAGTATGGGATAGGTTTTAATTTTGTACCATGGGGTGACGTAATCGAAAAGGGAGCAATCAACATTATTATTGTTAAGCAAACCTCTGTTGTATGTTTGAAAAAACAACATTTTATGAATCAATAAATTGTACCGTTATTACAACATTTTAGACACATTTAATATATATTTAATAACTGTTCCCCATCTTCCTAGGCTACGCTTTTTTTATAGGTTGGTTTACGGAGTTCACTTTCCCCCAACTTCCTAGGCTACGATTATTTAATTGTTTGGTTTACTGCCCTGACGACTCGATTCATCAAAGTTAAAAAAAAAAGATTCAGGGGATATTCTTTTCCTATTTATTTCTGTTGTATTTCTAAACTTGAAACGTTCTTCATTCAGACAATTGTATTCTTGCTATATGTTGACTATACATGTGAACTTTTTCTTTAAATTTCATAAATGGTCAATTCTGATATTTTCTTAAATTCGCTTACACAATCGACTATTTTTAGAATATAATTTTAGAAGGGAGATAACTCTCGAGTACAAAGGCTTTAGAACATTTCGGCCGTTAGACTCGGTAGTTAATCCCATTAGCATGTTCGAACAAGGAACCCTAATAATTTTCCAATTCGCTACCCCTACTAAATCTTAAAAGGATAGTGGTTAAAAGCTCACATAAAACATTTTAATACATGAATATAAAATTACATTTAAACTATTTAAAATTACTTCGTATTTTGTGTTTAATTACTCCAGTCTTTGTTATCATACTTCTGCTAAACAGAAAGGAGAATATAATTCCCGCTCTCCACTCAAAGTATGTCATACTTAACTTATAACTAGAGGCATTAAACTTTAATACATGTTAATATTTAAGCAACTATATATGTTTTCTTTTATCTTATTGATCTAGTTGGATCAGATATAAAACCGTTTATTGGTAAGAAATTAAAAGGCTTCAGCTTGTATGACACATTATAATTGCAGTCAATGTTAAGCAAACTCTAAACCAAATGGTTTCAGGACTAAACTTGACTTTTCACGACTAAACTTCACATGCTGAATATAACATAGATCACATCATATAAATCGTCTATCCCTACGTCAAAATTGACCCTTTCTGCTCTTGTTAACCTTTTATTACGGGCTATGGTAGTCAGGCGAGTAATGTAGGCACATCTTGGTCTTCCTTTTTAAAATAAGATACAATTGGCCTTCTTGTTCGAAATATTTACATCCGGTTTGTTAAAACGTTATTTAAATGTACTGAAATGGATCTGCTTCCTTTGAGTCATGCTTTAAAATCATTCGCGGCGCCTTTGATGCTTCGCATCAAAATTCGTCTTGTAGTCAATTGGTGTTGACACTTTTCCTCATTTTCTTTTTCCTGAATTGAATATGTTTATACTTTAAACGCAAAACAGATTCAATACACATTTCTATTAATTATATCGAATGTAGTAAGGGTGTAAACGAAACAAAATTAACAGAATATGGACCCTTATTATCTTTCGTAACCCTTCAAACACTCTTATCCATTTTTGCATTGTACTTTCAACATCTTTTAATTTATTTAATCTTTGGCGTTTTCATGTGAACCCGATTTTCAGTTCTTCTGAGTACTGTGATTATTTTGTGTTTTCCTTTTCAGTTGCAATGATTATATCATTCGTACTTGCCTCGTTAATAACGGTATACTTTATATCGCAAATCCTGGTGAACTACCGAGCTAATCTTAAGGAGATGTTTAAGGGATCGTACAGACACCTTCCGTTTAACCCGGAAAACAGAGACGCCCACGTCATATTGGTCAGTTAAATGTTGCCTTGCTCTCCCAATTTCATTAGAGTCAAAATAAAATACCCTACTATAAGTATATCTGATCTAAATAGTCCTATCAAACATTTGGCAATCACAGCTCCTTTATCTCGTTTATTTCCATGGGTTATCTTACCTGTTTTATACCAAACGATTTGTAAGCGACAACGGTAGCGATAACCAAGCTGACACAAAGCTCAATATGAGTCGACCTATATGAATTATAAAAGCCAGCGAAGTTTATATATTGTTTTAACGAGATTTACGCTATTCTGGCGTTGTCTGCATTTAACACATTTGATAATTATGTATAACTGTGACATCTAAAAATTTGGGATTGCATTTTTTATTAGTTATTCGTTATACAACTTTGTGAAAAAGGCGAATTTGCCATTTTCTTTTGTTTGGTTATTTCTCATTATTACAAAAGGGTTTCAATATTGATGTGTGAGTCCATCTACGTTTTATCTTTTCAATTTGATATGATTTATGTCATAGGGGCATAACAAAGAAAACAAATGGTAATATCTATTATTTATAGATTATATATAATAGAGTATACATTATGTTTTAAATAGCGTGCCAGGCCCCAGTGATTGATATAGATATATTTATTGAAGAGACTCGCTAATTAATATTGACCAATACTTTATTTTCTTACTGACAAACCTTCTCAACAAAACAATAATTATAATACAAATCAAACCCAACCTCCCTCTGATGGCAAGAAATCACAACTAAATTATACCTCTATAAAGGTTGGTGTCCAACACAAACTTAGGGAGGAAAAATGTACACAAGTCAACTGTTATAAAAATAACTGTTGAAGCATTATACAATTATGCTGTTCATGGGATATAGATGATTTCAGGTGTATCACAGAAAACTAACATTCTCTTATTTCCTAATAGTGCAGACCCAGATCATACTGCATATGTACACACTGATCAGGATCTTCAATATTATGAAATAAGGGAATGTTTCTTTTTCTTGTGACATACCGGAAATCATCTAATTAACAGTATAACTAGTTTAGCACTAGATAAACATTTACTTGACCGCCTCGATGGTATTGTGGTTGAGCGTCCACCTCGGATGCGGGAGGTCACAGGTTTGATCTCTTGCCGGGTCATACCACATTACAAATGGTAGTAATGGCTGCATTCCGTGGCACTGAAGGTTAGAGGGTTAGCATAACGACTGATTGGCTGATGTCAGGATAAATGGACCAGTAGAACTGGTAACTTACCCAGGAAACTCCGTGATATAACATAACAAATGTTGAAGCGGCGTTTAATACCAAACATTAAACATTTACTTATTTTGTAACTTAAGATGATTTCAGGTATATCACAGAAAACTGTGGAAATAAGATAATGTTAGTTTTCTTGACCTTTAAAAGCACTAGATAAACATACTTATTGTGTATACATTGTCTCTGCCCCATTGAACTGAGTGTGTTTTTCTAACAGTTAGGTACATTTTATCTCACCACAGGTTGTATATGATACGAAACCTTTAAATTGGTCCAATATAGTTGTGTTTACGCATAACCGTTATGATGAAAATGAACGGGTCCGTTTTTAAATCCTGAAATATAATTCGTGAGAGTGTGTTCGTGTGTAACATGTTTGTGGTTAATCCCAACCCCATTCAGCTTCTTATTTTTAGAAAAAATCGATTAGAACCTTTTTTACATTAATTTCATCCCTCTTGATAGAAATGCCACTTTAAGACATTGTATGTTGCATCTGAAACAATAGAAATCTTGTTTTTGTATAGTGTTCCTTCGTTTTGCTTAGTGCTGCTGTACACTATATTCAAACCCTGTAAAGA
>JASEVX010001441.1:0-16492 GCA_031761405.1 Serripes groenlandicus | reverse complement strand
TAAAAACAACAACATTGTATTGTATTGTATTAAAAGTGCTGCGAATCTGTGATTACAATCTTTAACAGTTTAAGTTTTTGTTTGTTTATATCATCGAAGATTTGTTGTACTTTCGTGGAATATACACTGTTTAGATACTGATATTTGAGCAGTCGTATTTTGTCCGTCATTTATTAATTAAATTGTCGGTTTAAATGTCATATTAGTGTTGTTGATTAATTCAAATCAAACGAGCGACCCTGCATAGTGTCAGGCATACATGTTAAAGCCGAGCATAAGTATATCTTGATTATCAATTATAACGATTCTACAAAAGCAATTACTTTAAATTGTCAATTCTGTTTACATATCTAGTTTACTAAGCAGACTGTGTACTGAAACTGATAATTTTGCGTGTATAAATGGATAATAAAATGAAGTAATAAACTTTCTAATAAGGGACATATGAAACTAATGCAAAACTTCTAACAAGGAAGGAAAAGATTATCAAAGTTTAAAAGTTTTCCTGGAAACACAACGTGCATGCATCTCACGTAACTAATTTATACTTGTCCTATTATTTCTGAAAATTCACTCTAACAACAATCTCCCGCGAACGTCCAAATTATCTTGGGCATCTGTGCAGTCTTATCGAGATCACCCCGCTGTGTCACGATGATACATTTATTATTGTGTCACACTGCTTCCAACTCTATTCAATAGTTACACTTTAACTGATTAAGATGTCCCATCATTATGTGCAGATGTTTTCAAAGCCATCTGTTGCAGATATATCGTGTGTGGGAAAGGGTTAAACTCCCAAACAAATATAGTATGAGTTGTTAGAAAGCTTAATGTCTGAATCGTGCTCAAATGATAATTTACGTAACAAATTATCGTAATAGGCAAATATAAAAGTGATTCTTATAATCACCAAATGTATTTTTGCCTTTGTCTTCATGCTGCGAAATGGAGTACACATGTCAACAAGAAAACAACAACATATATATACGGCCGTGTAGTTATGTAACCAAATGAAGTACACATTTCAACAAGAATAAAACCTCTTTGCTCCTGTATTTGTGTAACTAAATGTAGTAATCCAACAGTTTCACAGGAAACACGACATTACAACACATTTATTTCAATCTAATCAGTGTAAACTTTGGTATTTTACATATGAGCGAAAAAGGTCTGTCTGGATGTTATATTAAATAAGCCGAATGGATACTGTTTTTGAGAAATTAGGACAAATTAGTGATCAGTACAGAGTCTGATCAGGCTTTGCAGATGCGCAGACTGGTCTGGCTCTAAAATGGTCGAAAATAAATAAGGTTTTCGCTGAGCACCGCCAGTTTATTAAGTCCAGTCTGTGTCATTAATTAAAGAATATATAAGTAAGCAAAACGCCTCGTCAAATGGTTAAATGGCTTTCTCTGGTTACCGTACATAGGCTTCGCTAAATATGCTTTATGATTTACCATCACATTCGTTCCAGTGTTTCACGGCCTTGAAGTAATTGACTTGTCATGTATCCATTAGCTATTTACAGATTCTCTACAAAATCTGACTTCTGATAGGAATTTGTATTTTAGAGTGGCATGGACAAATTGATTGAATCTTTAAAGAGACCGCCTCGGTCTTGTAGTGGTAGAGCATCAGCCTCGGGTGCGAGAGGTCGCGGGTTCGATCCCCGACCGGGGCACACCAAATACTTTAAAATTGTTTTAAAATAGCTTTCCCACTTTGGCCCTCATGGTTGTGGGTTAGTACTACGACTGACTGGCTGGCAGTATTAATGTAGCAGTATTACAGGTAACTTCCAATTGAAACACCGTAATATAACTGGACAGTTGTTGAAATTGGCGTTTAACACCATGGAAATAAATAAAAGTCGTAGGTTACAATACACCAAATCAATTCCTTCGTTGTTTCCATGTAAATCGACGAGTTTCAGTCCTCAATTGTCACACTTTCTAATATATCATTGAAAAAAGTTACCTTTAAGCTTTAAAACATTCCAAAGAAAATGTGGGGGTCATGCGTTCTGCAAGAAAGAACTCACCAGGCGAAAATGGTTACCGTCGTTTTGGACCAAATCGGGCCCGGACGAGACCGGTGTTTAGCATTCTCTACTTTCACTTTCAAACAAGGTCAAAATACTAAAAGTGACCAAATCAATCATTTCCAGTGCATCCTATACACATTTACAACGAATTTAAACTCAATGTCATATATCCAATACATACTGGTGATGGAATACACTCATGTCTATGCAAACAAAGGTTGTTTAGGGACTATTTGGCATTACAGCGGATGTATTTGGCGTAATTCGACCTTAGAGAGAGTGGTCTCCCTCAATAAGGATTAATATTATATAATGTTTACATTCTTGTCTTGCAATGGGATTATTAGTTGCTCTGACATTCCAATTAATTTAAATGTATGGTGAATTGATAGCGACTAGGGTAACTTCATAATTATACTGGATAGGGTGACAGGGGTTTTGGCCCCCCCCCCCCCCCCCCCCCCCCCCCCCCCCCCCCCTCCTTCCCCACCTGAAAAAAGCCACAAAATCTAGAGCCTTGTAGCTTTGGTATTACAACATGGCTCAGTAATCTTCATTCCTCTTATGTCACGTTGCTGTAAGATTTTATTAAAAATGATTTTGGTATAAAATGATGTCATGGTAACCAATTGAACAACGCAAACCAGATGGTTTCAAATAAAAAAAGGTGGTCGAATAATTTATTCGACAATGCTGACAATAATTTGATCTTTTCAATGGAGACCATCCCAGATATAAGTAATTTCATTCATTCTTATATTGAAAG
Organism: Serripes groenlandicus; assembly: GCA_031761405.1. Taxonomy (NCBI): domain Eukaryota; kingdom Metazoa; phylum Mollusca; class Bivalvia; order Cardiida; family Cardiidae; genus Serripes; species Serripes groenlandicus. Next base: position 13,679 of record JASEVX010001441.1, on the reverse strand, counting down.
ATAGAAAATAAAACGAACCGCGTCTAGTGATTTGGAACCTGCTGCATCTGCACCCAGTGTAGACTCAGACACGCATGCACATCATCATAGTCTCACCATAGCCGTCACTGTCCACCTATACGTTATATAGCCATAACTGAATCTTCCGACCCAATTCTAGAAGAACAGTGTCACTAGTGTTATCTCTGTGTAACCTAACAAAATGTCAAACCGAGGAGACAATAAGGTCTCAAAGTCGTCAGTCTCGGCTTACACGAGTCTTGCGGTCTTAGTGACACTGCGCTTTGACATCATTTAAAGACACATTGGCATAAAACTTGTACACTTCCGGTTTTGTTTCCAAAAGGATTCATTTAGGTTTGTATAACAAACATGCGGACAGTGAAGATTCTGGTGAGACTTAACGTATGTGCAGGAATCTTCAGTGTACACAGATTCATTAAGACCCTAAATCACAAGACACGGCTTATATGTAAATGAAATGAGAGACATATACTGGAATGTCCTATATTAGAGCACATCGCAAGTGATAAAGGCCAAACCCATCAATCCGAATAGGGACAAAGAAACCTATTCTTTACCATAATGCATCGCCATTACGTTAATCTCAGTCATGCTTTATGTCCATCTACATTTAAAACTTATCTGGCCATATGCTTTATGTACATCCTTTCATTTACATTTAACACTTATCTAGCCATATGCATTATGTACATCCTTTCATCTATATTTAACACTTTTCCATCCTTATGCTTTATAATATTTATATACATCATTTCATCTACATGTAACACTTATCCCGCCATATGTTTACGATTGATAGCAATGTTTACTTATCACGCTATATTCGACTTTAATGAACTGTTTCGAACAATGTAAAGCGAGATCAGTCTGGTATATAGTGTTAGCTGCTTATCTTCATCTAGCTATTAGCTACTCGTTAGCTTATAAATAAAGATAAATCATTAGGGGTATTATTAATCTGAACTTATTTCTGTTGTACTCGGTCACTCAAATAACCGCAGCCATGAGCGCCATTGATGGAAGCAACAGCTATCATTTCAGGAAGTATTTGTTTTGACACGATCGGTCTAACCTTGATTTTTTTTTTCGGAATCAGCACATGGCCTTTCATATACATACAAAGACAAATAATGCGCGTCTATCGATACGGGGTCTTGACCCTCCATAACGGGGTCATAGTACTGTACATTTGAGTAAAACATGGTTTAACGTTCAAATAATTTGCCGAAAGATGCATCTAAGTATAAACTACACGTAGACGGGTGGTGAAGACGCTGAAAGAAAACAGAACAATATTGAGTGTTCCATTCGATACAGTAACAAATGTTCAAATTACATGATTAATCCCTGATTGCTTAATGTCACTTACGCCAAATCTAGAGTATAATTTAAAATGATATAACCCTGAACGTATGTGTAGTTGAGTCTTGGTCTTAATTTTGTTCCCTCTTTCAATTACATTTAGAAAAAATAATCGCTTAAATACGCCAATGTAATATCCATGATTTATAAAACTGCAAGTAGCTTTAAAGCATTGAAAACTATTTTGAAAATCCCTTACTTTCTACAGTGCACAACGAACAGAACACGACATGCCTTATTTTCGACGGGTTGCTCCAGTAACGCAAAGCAAATGTTGCGTGTAGGCGGTTTAAGGTAAATACATTGAATGTTGACTTGTTTAATTACGGTAAATGAATTATTAAGTGACGAACATGGCTTGACATTGTTAGATCTGTAGTTAAAATGTCACTACGTGCTTTAACTCTTTTATGGCCAAATTTCACAAAGTCGACATATCCATGTTGATAATTAGTCCCACCATTTATCTTCAAACAGAAAATATTGATAACATTTCAGATCTAAGTGGCAAACATTGCATATTTCAGGAGAGACAGCGCATAAAAGGGCCGTCTCACCCGAAAATTGTATTGCCTTTAGCAGCGAAAGGGTAAAGGCATGCCACATCTCTTTCCCGTAATAAGTATTAGCCTCACTGCAACTAAGGATGAGTATAATGTCGCCAAGATGAATGTATATTGTTTTATGGCGCATCGACAGCTAAGGTCATTTAGCGCGCATTTAAATTTTATTAATCATGTTCCCTGGGTGAACAAACCAGTACTAGGCTAGAAAATGTGCCTTGCCCAAGGGCACTCCACCATGACCGAATTGCCGCGACTGGAGATCGAACCCGGGACACCCGGTTTCGAAATCCCCTACGCTAACCACTCGACCACATGTCGCCAATATATAACTTCAATACTATTAACAAACGACGTAGACACAAGACTGATACACATACTGTTTTCAATTGCATCGCCATTTATCTCATCCAATTCTAGTAGGATGAATACACGTGTAAAATATACATTCCTGTATGCTTAAAAGGGGTGGGGGCAATTGATCATAGCCTTCATGATGATTTATTACATTGCTGAGCTGCAATGAAAGAGTAATCCACTTAGCCATAGCGCCGCATCGTTAATTCCCTTGAAGCAAAAAGCGCACTCAAATGATTGTAGCCTTAGATGTATTAGCAGATTTTTCGCGGAGGGATTAATGAAGCCATTTGATTGATTGTTTATCAAACTTTCAGAATAATGATATATATACGCATGTCTCGATTCGACCATTAACGCGTAAATGCATGGCCGTACACACACGCTTGATTAATTGAGTTTTAAATTCCCAGCATCATGATATACGTATCTTGCAATTCAACAATAAAATAACGGTGGCAGTATCCTAGCAGGTTGAATTGATTGATTACTAAAAACTATGTCTGTCAAATAATAACATTGAACCTTCACTTGTGTCTCCCGACTTCCCCGAGTCGACACTTCATAAGTCATTTTAGCAATACAACAACTTGGCTGTATTCAATAGACTCCTCCCTATGCACGAAAACCCATTTGGTGCCAGGGAAGTCGGATTTCGCGGCAATAACACCGAACCGTAATCAGTTTTCGCGAAACAAGTTTGAGTGTCTCCCAATTAAAGCATTCTTTGTCTTACTCAAGTTAGGTCTGAGGCGCAGCATTTTCGTGATAGCTATGTTATTTTTGAAACCAGTGGTGACTGAAGCGAACATGTTCATTCAACTAGCATTTAGGTTTGTTTAACTGATTACACAAAGACTGGATGAGCTATTTGTATAGCAAGAATACAGACAGCTTATTTGTTGATCAATAAAGGTCAGCAGAAGGCTTTGATTAATCTGCGCGGATAAGCATGTTGAAACAGAAAGAAGATAATAAAACTAATCCACAACCCGATTGTTGTTGTTTCTATCTCACATGATTGCCTGTGGTGAACCTTTGGGTGAATTAAGTTATCTCTGCTTCCTTCCGTTATGAATACTTCGCCGTTTACACGATTTCATCCGATTTCTAAAATTCATTGGATTCGTACTCGGTTTTTCATGTTTCGTTCGAGATGAAGTATTCGTACCAAATTGTTTTCGCTCTTTGCTCTTGGGTAACTGACTTGACCATTTTCTTTTGTTTATTTTTCAGTTTTCTACTGGCATGTTCAAAACGATTAAAGTGACATTGCAAACAAACAAAACAGACTTAATAATTCTTGCTATATGTTGACTATACATGTGAACTTTCATAATGCTCAATCTTGATCATTAATATCTTTAATTTATGTTTAATTACTTCGTATTTTTAGCTCACCTGAGCTTTGCTCAAGGTGAGTTATTGTGATCGCCTTTTGTCCGGCGTCCGTCGTCCATCGTCCGTCGTCCGTCGTGCGTCGTCCGTCGTGCGTCAACTTCTTCTGCTCAGTAACCAGAGGCCAATTGGGATGGAACTTTACAGAAAGCACCCTCTCAATGACCTCACCAGATTTCCTTCAAATTGTTGGGATCCATGCAGAATTCTGGTTTCCATGGCAACAAAAAGAACTTCAAAATTCTTCTCCCAAACTGGTTGGCAGATTTTCAAATAATTTTGTAGAAATGTCCCTTGGATGAACCTCTATCAGATTCCTTCAAGCCATGTTGATTGGTAAAAAAACATGGCCGCCAGGGGGGAGGGGGGGGGGGGGGGCTATTTTGCCTTATATGGCTATAGTGAAAACTTAAAAAATCTTCTCCTCCGAAAGTTTGAAGTCGATTTTCAAATAATTTTGGAGAATTGTTCCATGGATGACCCTCATTCAGATTCCTTCAAGCCATGTTGATTGTTAAAAAAACGTGGCCGCCAGGGGTGCGAGGCTATTTTGCCTTATATGGCTATAGTGAAAACTTAAAAAATCTTCTTCTCTGAAAGTGTCAGGCCGATTTTCAAATAATTTTGTAGAAATGTTCCTAAAGTGACCCACTATCAGATTCTTTTAAGCCATGTTGATTGGTCGAAAAAAATGGCCGCCAGTGGGCAAGGCTATTTTGCATTATATGGCTAAAGTGAAAACTTAAAAATCTTCTTCTCCAAAAGCGTCAGGCCGATTTTCAAATAATTTTGTAGAAATGTTCCTAGGGTAACCCTCTATTATATTCCTTGAAGCCAAGTTGATTGGTAGGAAACTATGGGCCGCCAGGGGGCGGGACTTATATAGCTAAAATGAAGAAAAAAATCAGGTGAACGACCCAGGGCCATCATGGCCCTCTTGTTGTTTATATACTCTCGTGTTTGCTATCATACTTCTGCTAAACAGTTTATTGGTAAAAAGAAAATTGAGAAACTTCAGCTTGTATGACACATTATAGTTGCAGTGAATGTTAAGCAAACTGTAAACCAAATGGTTTCAGGACTAAACTGGTCATTTCACGACTAAACATCACATGCTGAATATCACATAAATCGTAGCATATAAAACGTTAAATCCCTACGTCAATATTGACCGTTTCTGCTCTTTGTAACCTTTTTATATAGGCTATAGTAGCCAGGTGAGCAATATAGGCACATCTTGGCCTTCTTGTTTAAAATAAAGGGACATTTGGCCTTCTTGTTCGAAATATTTACATCCTGTCTGTTTGCACAGGTTATCTAATTGTACTAAACTGCATCTGCTTCCATTAAGTCATGCTTCAAAATCATGCGCGGCGTCTTTCATGCTTTGCATCAAAATTCTTCTTATTCTTTACTTAAGTACGCCTAACATTTCGTTGACAGAAATAAAATAAAATTGCCTTGAAAGTGTAGATCTATATCCAAGACGATTTAGCAGAAATGTTCCTAAGGCGACATTATATAAGATATGCTACAGTCATATTGTTTTGTGACAAATAAATGCCAACCAGACGGTATCAAAAAGGGGGTAATTGACAATTTCTTTCATAGGGGATTTACGCTGTTGTCAACAGTAGTTCAGTTATATCACACTCTAGAACGAAATTATCTTGATATTGACTTGTCGAAATACATGGCTGCAAGTGGGCGAAACGTGTTTGCCTAATATGCCAAGAGTGCAATTTTGTAAGGCTTAAAAGGCTTTTCAAATTTCAATGACATTATGCAGAAATGTTCCCTATGGAAAGCTCTTCAAAGTGTCCAAATTAGTGTGATTGGTTACAACGTATGACACCTAGGAGTGGGACTGGCTTAACGTATTAACTGTGATTGTAGATTTTATCCTTGTGGCGCCGGAAGGTCTTGACTTTAATTTACTAGAATGACTATCTTTTCCTAAAATTTACATACTCGTCTAAGCGATTTTCAAAGTCTCCGCTTCAGCAATCGTAATTATCAACTTCAATACGTTCAGTACTTTGATTAATTAAATAGTTTGAACCTTGTCCCGGTCATTAAGATTGTGTTCAAGTCCATTTAAATACCAAATGAAATTCTTATTCTTTAAATAAGTTATTTTACGACATGGTGTATCGGCAAGGAACACAGATGATGAAGTAATTGCATAATATTCCCTGTTATATGTATCTCTCATCTAAGTAGTTAATTAATTTACCTCTATACCATGTAAATGTCTAATAGAAGTGTTTCCTGTCAATAGAATTTCGATGTTAATTGCACAAATCCATGTTCCCTATCAAGCAATTTATTTTGATAATCTTGAGCTGAATCTTAGATTGTGCGCGCGTTTCCTCAGTGCTCTATGGCGTATTACAAAACATTCGATGATATTCAGGATGCCATGAAGTATCTTTTACTCACGTGCTCGTTTTAAAGCAGTTTAAACGAGCGTGTTTGAGTTATACCATGGCTATTCACGATGCCATGAAGTAACTTTTACTCACGTGCTCGTTTTAAAGCAGTCTAAACGAGCGTGTTTCAGTTATATTACGACTATTCACGATGCCATGAAGTATCTTTTACTCACGTGCTCGTTTTAAAGCAGTCTAAACGAACCTGTTTCGGTTATACCACGGCTATTCACGATGCCACGAAGTATCTTTTACTCACGTGCTCGTTTTAAGGCAGTCTAAACGAGCGTGTTTCAGTTATATTACGACTATTCACGATGCCATGAAGTATCTTTTACTCACCTGCTCGTTTTAAAGCAGTCTAAACGAGCGTGTTTCAGTTATACCACGGCTATTCACGATACCATGAAGTATCTTTTACTCACGTGCTCGTTTTAAAGCAGTCTAAACGAGCGTGTTTCAATTATATCACGACTATTCACGATGCCATGAAGTATCTTTTACTCACGTGCTCGTTTTGAAGCAGTCTAAACGAGCGTGTTTCAATTATATCACGGCTATTCACGATACCATGAAGTATCTTTTACTCACGTGTTCGTTTTAAAGCAGTCTAAACGAGCGTGTTTCAGTTATATCACGACTATTCAAGATGCCATGAAGTATCTTTTACTCACGTGCTCGTTTTAAAGCAGTCTAAACGAGCGTGTTTCAATTATATCACGGCTATTCACGATACCATGAAGTATCTTTTACTCACGTGTTCGTTTTAAAGCAGTCTAAACGAGCGTGTTCCAGTTATATCACGGCTATTCACGATACCATGAAGTATCTTTTACTCACGTGTTCGTTTTAAAGCAGTCTAAACGAGCGTGTTCCAGTTATATCACGACTATCCACGATGCCATGGAGTATCTTTTACTCACATGCTCGTTTTAAAGCAGTCAAAACGAGCGTGTTTCAGTTATATCAATAATATTCACGATGCTATGAAGTATCTTTTACTCACGTGCTCGTTTTAAAGCAGTCAAAACGAGCGTGTTTCAGTTATATCAATAATATTCACGATGCCATGAAGTATCTTTTACTCACGTGCTCATTTTAAAGCAGTCTAAACGAGCGTGTTTCAGTTATATCACGACTATTCACGATGCCATGAAGTATCTTTTACTCACTGTGCTCGTTTTTAAGCAGTCTAAACGAGCGTGTTTCAATTATATCACGACTATTCCACGATGCCATGAAGTATCTTTTACTCACGTGCTCGTTTTTTAAAGCAGTCTAAACGAGCGTGTTTCAATTATATCACGGCTATTTACGATACCATGAAGCATCTTTTACTCACGTGTTCGTTTAAAGCAGTCTAAACGAGCGTGTTTCAGTTATATTACGACTATTCAAGATGCCATGAAGTATCTTTTACTCACGTGCTCGTTTTAAAGCAGTCTAAACGAGCGTGTTTCAGTTATATCACGACTATTCAAGATGCATGAAGTATCTTTTTACTCACGTGCTCGTTTTAAAGCAGTCAAAACGAGCGTGTTTCAATTATATCACGGCTATTCACGATACCATGAAGTATCTTTTACTCACGTGTTCGTTTTTAAAGCAGTCAAAACGAGCGTGTTCCAGTTATATCACGACTATTCAAGATGCCATGAAGTATCTTTTACTCACGTGCTCGTTTTAAAGCAGTCTAAACGAGCGTGTTTCAATTATATCACGGCTATTTACGATACCATGAAGCATCTTTTACTTCACGTGTTCGTTTAAAGCAGTCTAAACGAGCGTGTTTTCAGTTATATTACGACTATTCAAGATGCCATGAAGTATCTTTTACTCACGTGCTCGTTTTAAAGCAGTCTAAACGAGCGTGTTTCAGTTATATCACGGACTATTCAAGATGCCATGAAGTATCTTTTACTCACGGTGCTCGTTTTAAAGCAGTCAAAACGAGCGTGTTACAATTATATCACGGCTCCTATTCACGATACCATGAAGTATCTTTTACTCACGTGTTCGTTTTAAAAGCAGTCAAAACGAGCGTGTTCCAGTTATATCCACGACTATTCAAGATGCCATGAAGTATCTTTTACTCACGTGCTCGTTTTTAAAGCAGTCTAAACGAGCGTGTTTCAGTTATATCACGACTATTCAAGATGCCATGAAGTATATTTTACTCCACGTGCTCGTTTTAAAGCAGTCTAACGAGCGTGTTTCAGTTATATCACGGCTATTCAAGATGCCATGAAAGTATCTTTTACTCACGTGCTCGTTTTAAAGCAGTCTAAACGAGCGTGTTCCAGTTTATATCACCGGTATTCACGCATACCAGATGTATCTTTTACTCACGTGTTCGTTTTAAAGCAGTCTAAACGAGCGTGTTCAGTTATATCACGACTATTCACGATGCCATGGAGTATCTTTTACTCACGTGCTCGTTTTAAAAGCCAGTCAAAACGAGCGTGTTTCAGTTTATATCAATAATTTTCACGATGCATGATGTATCTTTTACTCACGTGCTCGTTTTAAAGCGGTCTAAACGAGCGTGTTTCAGTTATACCACGGCGGTAGGCCGGCTTTCTGTTATTGGTATTCAACACAGCATTCTTCTCATAAATTGGATTTGGAAGATAGATATAACTCAAAAGTTCACACTTCTTCACATATAAATGGGTACATTAACTATCGGGGTATACAAAAGGTATAAGTGCATGAGAGAGAGAGAGAGAGAGAGAGAGAGAGAGAGCGAGAGAGAGAGAGAGAGAGAGAGAGAGGAAGAAAGAGAGAGAGAGAGATAGAGAGAGAGAGAGAGAGAGAGGAGAGAGAGAGAAAAGGAGAGAGTACAGAGCCAGATACCATAGAGAGAGAAAGTAGAAAAAGAGAGTGCGAGAGATAGATTGAAAAGAGAAGGAAGAAAAGAAGAGTAGAGAAGAGAAGAGACGAAAATGAGAAGAGCGAGAGAGATAAAGAGGGAGAGAGAGAGAGAGAGAGAGAGAGAGAGAGAGAGAGAGAGAGAGAGAGAGAGAGAGAGAGAAGAGAGAGGAGAGAGAGAGAAAGAGAGGGAGAGAGAGAGAAAAAAGGAGAGAGAGATAGAGAGAGAGAGAGAAAAAAAGAGAGAGACAGAGCCAGATACATAGATAGGAAAGTCAGAAAAAGAGAGTGAGAGAGAGTTGCGAGGACAGATTGAAAGAGAAGTTTAATAAATGAGAGAAGAGGAAATACGAGAGGGAGAGAGAGAGAAAGAGAGAGAGGTATAGAAAAGAAGAGTAGAAAGATGAGGGACGAAAAGAGAAGAGAGAGAGAGAGAGAAGAGAGAGAGAGAGAGAGAGACAGACAGACAGAGAGAGAGAGAGAGAGAGAGAGAGAGAGAGAGAGGAGAGAGAGAGAGAGAGAGGAGACAGACAGAGAGAGAGAGAGAGAGAGAGAGAGACGAGAGAGAGAGAGAGAGAGAGAGAGAGAGAGAGAGAGAGAGAGAGAGAGAGAGAGAGAGAGGAAAGAGCGAAAGAGAGCGAGAGAGAGAGCGAGAGAGGAGGAAAGAAAGAGGCGAGAGAGAGAGGGAGAATGAATATTGCCGAGCTGAGCCAATTCACGATCCAACATGTGTTAGCGCTCGTCATTACGACTAAGCTATGAGACTCGAGCAAAATAACTAGCTAACCTAAATCTTCAAAGAAATGGCTTAAGGATGATTATAATTTGCAAACTACGGTGTTTTCACTTGGAAATAAGCCGTGTAACGTCAAGAAACGTATTTATCGCATGATCTATGGTTATATCAGTTAACTAACAAATAAGTTTTACACACGTTCAGTTCTGCAAATGACTTATCGTTGTACACAATGGTATAAGAAACAATCATATTGACATGTGCTTTGATTTGTAATCAACCGGCTCGGTGGTGTAGTGAAAGAATATCTACCCGGGGCCGGGATGTCAAGGGTTCCATCCCAAGCCGGGACAATTAATAATGTTGATGATAAATCCCCCCTTTGATTGTTTTTTATTCAAAAAGTTGATTCAGTTAATTCCCTTTTCAGTTATACAAGTGTTCCACCTGGTAAAATGAATTAACGTGCTATTTGATCTTGTTGATTAACATTGAAATAAAGAAGATTTTTATTTATTACATTGTAGTATCTAGACCTACAAGGAATTTAGAATATTACAAATACGTCGTTCAATATAAAAAAAATAAGAACAGCGAACCTTTGAACCCGTCAGCCCAATATCATTACTCACACGAAAATATCTTTCTCTCTGTCCCGTATTTTGTTCTAAATAGGCCACACTAAAATGGTAATTACAGACGTGAATGGGTGGAAATAATGTCACAAGCAATTTCAATTAAGTTCTTTGTACGCACGGAAATCTAATTTTATACTACTTTGGTTGTTTGAAAGGAGTTTCATGTTTTCCTGAAAATAATACACGCCACACAAAAACCGACCTTTTGTGGTTATGAAATTAATGACATTTAAAGGTGCTGAACTCCAGATTATAGATTGTTTAGTCAAAGTGTTATAAGGTTCAAAAGTCTTGAAATATTAGAATCATAATTCTGTGATATCATTAGAGTAATAATTTCTCTTTCAGTACAATAAACATCTAAATATTGATAGTTTATGCTTCATTTTTACTGAGTAGACAGATCCAATAAGCCAAATTGTGTACATTTTAATGACTTTCAATTGATTGCTTATTTCAACATTTACTTCCAAATAATTTGAACTATTTATTACTTACATTTTTTGTCACTATTAGCAATATTTGCAGAACTTTCAACATTTAAACATTTGATCTCCATCTAGAGTACAGCACCTTTAATATCAAAGTGATTACTTGCATAAACAATATTGTGTTGAAGTCATAACCTTTCATTGACAGTTGTCCAGGATCATCTAACGAACATATAATATATTTTTGAATAATATATAAAACTTTTTTTGCGTTAAACCTACATTCATGTTTAAAGCAACGTACAGTTAAACACAAAGACATGAATTTAGTAAAGGGAAAAAAAAGAAAGAACTACAATTTTCGGAAAAGCAAAGAAGTGATAATTGTAAATGGATAAATTTTAAGTTCTTATTAAGTTTGCCTCATACATAAATCAACTTAATCCTTTTATAATTGTTTTGGATGTTTCAGACATGAGATTGATAATTCTTAGTATAGTTGGCCATGTGAAATAATACCTTTTTCAATGTTTATCTCTTAAGTCTGTGTTATTTTGGACATATAAAACGAAATGAAATTCTGATTCTATAGCAGATATGGGAAGAATCTGATCAGATTGCAAATCTTCGCTTGTAGTCAGAACCCCAAACGTCGTTACCCAGCGATGCGGCCCAAATGGAAGACGTCCCATCAGAACAGCGCTCGGAGGTAGGAAAATTATCCCCCACGAATTCAGATAAAGACCAACGTGAGAAATAGACCCGATTGCACTAAGCTCTGTGAGAAGTAGCCGAGCAACGTATGTGTCTGCCATTCTTATTGAGCGTCCCCAGTCAATGATGGGCATTAGGATTGGGGGGGGAGGGGGGGGGGGGGGTATTTTAAATGAGTGATGCTCCAATTAGACCAGTGGCACGTGTCCTCCGAATTCATGTTCAGCATCCATATGCATTTACAGAAGTTTCATGAGTCTTTTATATATGACTTTATAATGGCCGAGTGTGCACATCCAGATCAGAACAGCGAGGATAGGCTGGCGTGTTCAGGATCTTCACTGGAAGTAAGAGAGTAAATGTTGATGTGGTGTTCGAAGAACGCCTCTCAAATAGAAGTGTTCTGTCGATGTATTCACCCTATAAGCAATCAGATATGATAAAACTCTCAAACGTTATCACGTATTTAACGTACAACGAGAAGAGAATTCCAAAGGTTAATAAATATATGAGCGGTGGGTGGTCAAAGGAAAGACGATCATCGACATTAGCGACCAGTGTTGATTAGAAAAGTCTTTACATTTACATAGACTGATACGGTTCTGCTATGTTACTGTAATAGTTTGTATTATTATTATAATGATCGAGTATCACATTATTCGCATGAGGATTAATTTGCGAAGAATATTCTGTCACATATTCTTGCAGTATGCCTTTTACATGAGTGTCATGCAAAACAGTTCAATTCTTCAGGCCAAGTCGATGAGAAATTCGTCCTTCAAGATCAAAGTCATGTGAGCATAGCGAAGAAGCATCTGACTTACATGGGGGGGTGTAGATTTTAAACACATAGCCTATGGAGGTCGCACATTGTGATCGATTTCTAACTTGTGAAATCAATATTGAAATGTTTGAATCTCGTAGGATGCACTGGGTTCTGTTATCTAGGGTTTGCTTTAAAGATGTGTTGTTTGCAGTTTCTGTCAATTGATATCGCTATGTCTCCTATGTAGATTACACAGGTTCTATCGATAGTGCATGTATCCCTTCTGACAACGATTATTATAAACCCAAAATCCTGAGCACCCAAGAGGGGAAGTCTTTACTACCAGCAACCTGATCCCCCGTTTTCCGAGGGGCGGGACGCTCTGACCCACAACACCACGGAGATGGTCATATCGTCAACGATAATTACCATTTAAATGGGCATACTCGTTTATTTCGTTAATCATAACTGGTCTTCATGATGCTTATCAGGTCTATGGTGGCTGTTGACTCGCTTACAATTACCATTTTAAATGCATACTCGTTTTATTTCGTTAATCATAACTGGTTCTTCATGAGCTTCTTTGGTGGCTGTATGACTCGCTTACGAACATTGAAGATCTTGATCAGAGTGCGCGGATGATCATGCCGGATCTTGTTTTTCCATGATCGCATAGAAACGTAATTAATTGTGTCATGTACGAGTACATGTGTGTATAACGAGTTTCATCCATGTTTCGCCAGAAGGTATAGACCCATGTGGCAAATATAACATACAATAGTAAAACAATAGTGAAACAATATAAATAACACGCTAAAATATCTAGTATATACAATGTCATGTGCTTATTTGTACATTTTCATTTTCACGTTTCATTTTGATATACACGCTTGATTATATGTACCTAAATACATGACATAAACTCGAATATATGAAAAAAAGAAAAAATATATATTTTCATAAACATCTATGTATAACAAGATACGTGAGATCAAAGAATTTAAAATACATGACTTTAAGTAGCAAATGAATTATAAAGTGTATCACATCAAACCTAATTTTCATTAATTAAACGAAATGGCAAAAACACATTAAATAAAGTACGGGCGATGTTGCTTAATCTAATTCGATATGCCAGTGGCTCTCAACAAGGGGAAATGAAAGCATGTTTACCACTGTGCTAATAATATTTTATTTACAGATATTTTTTAGGAAGAAATACCGAGAGTTAACCCTTTCCCGAGATTAGGCAATAGTTGCCTAACCTGTAGAGAACTAGATAAGGAGAAGTAAAGTGGTTTTTCCCAATTATATCTGGCTTATGACTCAATTAAACCCTATGTTGTGGGTACTCTTAAGAGTCGTATCAATGAGATAATTATTTTGA
>JASEVX010001440.1:0-16511 GCA_031761405.1 Serripes groenlandicus | reverse complement strand
CTAGGAACCACAGGGATATGGCTGTTTTAATGTTGAGAGCGGCGAGAATCCTCATTCAAACAATGGCTATTTCGAATTTTGTCTCCCGCCAACAGAGTCTCTGACTTCCTATGTACATTGTACTTGTCTTAACTGCAAGACAAGGGGCGCATCTCCCTTTAGGCACTGTAGGCACGTGCCTACACACTTTTTCTAAAAATGCCCAAAAATGCAGCTGCGGCGATACACATCTGCGTAATGTATCGACCAGATCAGCCTGCGCTGTCCGCGCATACTGATCCGGCCGACACATTGCGTCTAAGGGGGGATAGATAGAGTAGTTATTCCTGAAACAGAAAATACACAGGAGGCGAAAAGTGTATATCTCGGTACGCCTGTGTGGCATGCTTAGGCTGATCCGGGTCGATACTTTACGCAGAGTCCACAATGTTGATTTTCTCACGAGACGGCCTACATATTGATTTTTGCCAAGCTACGCCCCTAAAGACGCAAAACAGTTCTAAACTTGGTAAAAACAACAACATTGTGCTTCCAAGCAAAATGATCGCAATGAACAATGTTTTACAGAAGTTACTCGAAAACGTCTATGATAAATTGGCGAACAGTTTAGAGTTAGATTGGTTTGCGCGGATAGGCTGGATGATTTGGTCTACAAACGTCTCAGACGCTTGTAGGATGCATAGTCACATTTTATGTACCGTAGAAGCGTGATTTTATAAACCAATTCCATTGAGTGATATTTTGGAGAAAAAAAATGCCCGTCAAGCATCAGCGTATGCCAGCGTATGCGTGATATTTTTGCATACGCTGGCATACGCTAGTACTATACGCAATAGTGTTACAAGGCCATAAAGGATGGTCGTTACACTTTCATCATATCTTGTATCAAGAATAACCAAAGTTCGTCGTCAGGTCACGAAGTTAATTAAACTTAATATTTGATTGGACAGACATCCAAACCGAAGTTGATGTTTCAAAGTCCTTGCCTATTTGGAGTCATAAATATCTTGACTCTGAAAGTTAAAGCTTATAATTAATTAAAGCAATAGGAAAAGACATCTTCTTGAGTAAGTAAAGTTTATTTCAAATGTTAATAGTTTTTTGTTTGCCGAATCTTCTTATTTAGTTGTATAGTAACGTACACATTATGAATGTATAAATTATAGGCATTATCTGAAATATGTACATTTTTAGTTTTTGTTTGCTTGTAAAATCATAGATACTTAACAAGATCGTACATATAGACATGTAAATGTAGACTATTTGAGCAAAACATAATAGAAGACTATTGAATCATTTTCTGAGTTATTTAACTAGAAATGAAGCAATACTGTCTTGAAATAATTGGAAAGGACGTCTAGTTGTTTCTTAGAAATAGAATTGGCACAGCACAGGATATATGCAAAACCATTGTTTTAGTCCAAGGTAGACCCAGGTCAAGCCCCTCATCCGTGCAGGTTGATCTTGCTCTATCATTAAATCAGTATACAGAAACTTCAGATTTCACGGCGATGTAATCCGATGATCTTTATATCGACTTGTCATAAATACGCTATGGTTTAGTTTCCTGGAAAACGGATTGTATGTATTTCGAGAGTAAATAATCATAATAAAGATTCAGTATACACATATATGTTACAAACATGGGGTCTTCTTCCCCTTTACTTACCAGATTCAGTATACACATATATGTTACATACATGGGGTCGTCTTCCCGCTTACTTACCGGATTCAGTATACACATATATGTTACATACATGGGGTCTTCTTCCCCTTTACTTAACAGATTCAGTATAAACATATATTTGTTATACAGGAGGCCTACTGTCCGCTTACTTACCAGATTCAGTATACACATATATGTTACAAACATGGGGTCTTCGTCCCGCTTACTTACCAGATTCAGTATACACATATATGTTACAAACATGGGGTCTTCGTCCCGCTTACTTACCAGATTCAGTATACACATATATGTTATATACATGAGGTCTTCTTCCCGCTTACTTACCAGATTCAGTATACACATATATGTTACATACATGGGGTCTTCTTCCCGCTTACTTACAAGATTCAGTATACACATATATGTTACATACATGGGGTCTTCTTCCCGCTTACTTAACATATTCAGTATACACATATATGTTACATACATGGGGTCTTCTTCCCGCTTACTTACCAGATTCAGTATACACATATATGTTACATACATGGGATCTTCTTCCCGCTTACTTACCATATTCAGTATACACATATATGTTATATACATGAGGTCTTCTTCCCGCTTACTTACCAGATTCAGTATACACATATATGTTACATACATGGGGTCTTCTTCCCGCTTACTTACAAGATTCAGTATACACATATATGTTACATACATGGGGTCTTCTTCCCGCTTACTTACCAGATTCAGTATACACATATATGTTACATACATGGGGTCTTCTTCCCGCTTACTTACCAGATTCAGTATACACATATATGTTACATACATGGGGTCTTCTTCCCGCTTACTTACCAGATCCAGTATACACATATATGTTACATACATAGGGTCTTCTTCCCGCTTACTTACCAGATTCAGTATACACATATATGTTACATACATGGATCTTCTTCCCGCTTACTTACCATATTCAGTATACACATATATGTTACATACATGGGGTCTTCTTTCCGCTTACTTACCAGATTCAGTATACACATATATGTTACATACATGGGGGTCTTCTTCCCACTTACTTACCAAATTCAGTATACACATATATGTTACATACATGGGGTCTTCTTCCCGCTTACTTACCAGATTCAGTATACACATATATGTTACATACATGGGTCTTCTTCCCGCTTACTTACCATATTCAGTATACACATATATGTTACATACATGGGGTCTTCTTCCCGCTTACTTACCAGATTCAGTATACACATATATGTTACATACATGGGTCTTCTTCCCGCTTACTTACCATATTCAGTATACACATATATGTTACATACATGGGGTCTTCTTCCCACTTACTTACCAGATTCAGTATACACATATATGTTACATACATGGGGTCTTCTTCCCGCTTAATTATCATATTCAGTATACACATATATGTTACATACATGGGATCTTCTTCCGGCTTACTTACCATATTCAGTATACACATATATGTTACATACATGGGTCTTCTTCCCGCTTACTTACCATATTCAGTATACACATATTTGTTACATACATGGGGTCTTCTTCCCACTTACTTACCAGATTCAGTATACACATATAGGTTACATACATGGGGTCTTCTTCCCGCTTACTTACCAGATTCAGTATATA
Source organism: Serripes groenlandicus (assembly GCA_031761405.1). NCBI lineage: Eukaryota > Metazoa > Mollusca > Bivalvia > Cardiida > Cardiidae > Serripes > Serripes groenlandicus. The sequence continues at coordinate 13,177 of JASEVX010001440.1, read as the reverse complement.
CATATATGTTACATACATGGGGTCTTCTTCCCGCTTACTTACCAGATTCAGTATACACATATATGTTACATACATGGGTCTTCTTCCCGCTTACTTACCATATTCAGTATACACATATATGTTACATACATGGGTCTTCTTCCCGCTTACTTACCATATTCAGTATACACATATATGTTACATACATGGGGTCTTCTTCCCGCTTACTTACCAGATTCAGTATACACATATATGTTATATACATGGGTCTTCTTCCCGCTTACTTACCATATTCAGTATACACATAGTATGTTACATACATGGGGTCTTCTTCCCACTTACTTACCAGATTCAGTATACACATATATGTTACATACAGGGTTCACGTCGACACTTCATATTTGATTTGAACTTTTTTCTCGGTTTGAAACGACTGGAATAGTTACATACATGGGTCTTCTTCCCGCTTACTTACCATATTCAGTATACACATATATGTTACATACATGAGGTCTTCTTCCCGCTTACTTACCAGATTCAGTATACACATATATGTTACATACATGGGGTCTTCTTCCTGCTTACTTACCAGATTCAGTATACACATATATGTTATATACATGAGGTCTTCTTCCCGCTTACTTACCAGATTCAGTATACACATATATGTTACATACATGGGGTCTTCTTCCCGCTTACTTACAAGATTCAGTATACACATATATGTTACATACATGGGGTCTTCTTCCCGCTTACTTACCAGATTCAGTATACACATATATGTTACATACATGGGGTCTTCTTCCCGCTTACTTACCATATTCAGTATACACATATATGTTACATACATGGGGTCTTCTTCCCGCTTACTTACCATATTCAGTATACACATATATGTTATATACATGAGGTCTTCTTCCCGCTTACTTACCAGATTCAGTATACACATATATGTTACATACATGGGGTCTTCTTCCCGCTTACTTACAAGATTCAGTATACACATATATGTTACATACATGGGGTCTTCTTCCCGCTTACTTACCAGATTCAGTATACACATATATGTTACATACATGGGGTCTTCTTCCCGCTTACTTACCAGATTCAGTATACACATATATGTTACATACATGGGGTCTTCTTCCCGCTTACTTACCAGATCCAGTATACACATATATGTTACATACATAGGGTCTTCTTCCCGCTTACTTACCAGATTCAGTATACACATATATGTTACATACATGGATCTTCTTCCCGCTTACTTACCATATTCAGTATACACATATATGTTACATACATGGGGTCTTCTTTCCGCTTACTTACCAGATTCAGTATACACATATATGTTACATACATGGGGGTCTTCTTCCCACTTACTTACCAGATTCAGTATACACATATATGTTACATACATGGGGTCTTCTTCCCGCTTACTTACCAGATTTAGTATACACATATATGTTACATACATGGGTCTTCTTCCCGCTTACTTACCATATTCAGTACACACATATATGTTACATACATGGGGTCTTCTTCCCACTTAATTACCAGATTCATTATACACATATATGTTACATACATGGGGTCTTCTTCCCACTTACTTATCATATTCAGTATACACATATATGTTACATACATGGGATCTTCTTCCCGCTTACTTACCATATTCAGTATACACATATATGTTACATACATGGGTCTTCTTCCCGCTTACTTACCATATTCAGTATACACATATTTGTTACATACATGGGGTCTTCTTCCCACTTACTTACCAGATTCAGTATACACATATAGGTTACATACATGGGGTCTTCTTCCCACTTACTTACCAGATTCAGTATATACATATATGTTACATACATGGGGTCTTCTTCCCGCTTATTTACCAGATTCAGTATACACATATATGTTACATACATGGGTCTTCTTCCCGCTTACTTACCATATTCAGTATACACATATATGTTACATACATGGGTCTTCTTCCCGCTTACTTACCATATTCAGTATACACATATATGTTACATACATGGGGTCTTCTTCCCGCTTACTTACCAGATTCAGTATACACATATATGTTATATACATGGGTCTTCTTCCCGCTTACTTACCATATTCAGTATACACATAGTATGTTACATACATGGGTTCTTCTTCCCACTTACTTACCAGATTCAGTATACACATAAATGTTACATACAGGGTTCAGGTCGACACTTCATATTTGATGTGAACTTTTTTCTCGGTTTGAAACGACTGGAATAGTTACATACATGGGTCTTCTTCCCGCTTACTTACCAGATTCAGTATACACATATATGTTACATACATGAGGTCTTCTTCCCGCTTACTTACCAGATTCAGTATACACATATATGTTACATACATGGGTTCTTCTTCCCGCTTACTTACCATATTCAGTATACACATATATGTTACATACATGGGGTCTTCTTCCCGCTTACTTACCAGATTCAGTATACACATATATGTTACATACATGGGTCTTCTTCCCGCTTACTTACCATATTCAGTATACACATATATGTTACATACATGGGGTCTTCTTCCCACTTACTTACCAGATTCAGTATACACATATATGTTACATATATGGGGTCTTCTTCCCGCTTACTTACCATATTCAGTATACACATATATGTTACATACATGGGATCGTCTTCCGGCTTACTTACCATATTCAGTATACACATATATGTTACATACATGGGTCTTCTTCCCGCTTACTTACCATATTCAGTATACACATATTTGTTACATACATGGGGTCTTCTTCCCACTTACTTACCAGATTCAGTATACACATATAGGTTACATACATGGGGTCTTCTTCCCGCTTACTTACCAGATTCAGTATATACATATATGCTACATACATGGGGTCTTCTTCCCGCTTACTTACCAGATTCAGTATACACATATATGTTACATACATGGGTCTTCTTCCCGCTTACTTACCATATTCAGTATACACATATATGTTACATACATGGGTCTTCTTCCCGCTTACTTACCATATTCAGTATACACATATATGTTACATACATGGGGTCGTCTTCCCGCTTACTTACCAGATTCAGTATACACATATATGTTACATACATGGGTCTTCTTCACGCTTACTAACCATATTCAGTATACACATAGTATGTTACATACATGGGGTCTTCTTCCCACTTACTTACCAGATTCAGTATACACATATATGTTACATACAGGTTTCACGTCGACACTTCATATTTGATGTGAACTTTTTTCTCGGTTTGAAACGACTGGAATAGTAAGCCATATTTGTGAAAACCAGCCTGAGATATTTTGACGAATTCACAAGTTAAGAGAACACTGTTTGTATGTTAGACGCTGCTGTAAAGTTATATTTAAATATTTCCCTGTTTTACATTGTGTTTATATTTTGCTTTTTTCTTTGTATATGCATATTGGCTTCGGCTACGTAAATATTCATGTGTACTATTTTCAGTAGGATAAGTTTAAGCAATCTCTTACGTTCTCACATTTAGCGTTTTTACAATTATTATCAGACCAAGCATTATGCTTGGTATTACTGGTATAAGAATGAGAAGCCTGGGCATTATTATTTCCAAAAACCGAGAAGGAAATGTCATGAATCAATTCTGATAAATTATTAATACAATGATCAATAAAACAGTCATTATTTACAAAATCATCATTCAATATTTCATACGACTCACGTCTGTGGGCACGGTCAAGTTTTATAGTATTAGAATCCGTAATGCCTAATTTTGGCTCACAAAATTCTTGTATTTTGGAAACGCATTTCTCAATGTTTCTTTCTTCTTTGGATTGACATTCATTGATATTTAAAAAAAGAGATTGTCTCGCATCGATCGTGTTTGTAAGTCAAGTAAATGTTCCTTCAATTTCTCACTTTCTGATGACACAAAATGCATGTTTGTTGACAGATCGTCTGTAAGATCGGTTATTCTCGTTAATTGGTTTGACATATTTGTTTGTTTATGGTTCGTCCGTGTGTTTGTCAACATCTTGTCCTCTGTACCTAGTGGGTCAATGGTGAAACTTCAAAGGTAGCATCCTCTAAACTCTAAATGTCCTCTCATTGATTCCTTGTTTAGATCCATGCATAATTCAAAAGAAACAAACTTTAAAATCTCTCCACCAAAACCGTTTGGCTGATTTGCAAATAATTTTGTAGAAATGTAACTTGGGTGATCTTCTATCACATTCCTTCAAGCCAAGTTGATTGGTCAAAAACCATGGCCGCCAGGGACGGGGCTGTTTTGTTGTATACTATCTGGCCACTTATCTGGCTAGTTTCTAAATAATGTTGTAACATTTTTTTCCTTGGGTGAACCTCTATCAGATTCCTTCAAGTAAAAGGGGCGTGGCTGTTTTGCCTTATATGACTTTAGTGAAAACTTAAAAAAAACTTCTTCTCCGAAAGTATTTGACCGATTTCAAATAATTTTGTAGGAATAATTCTGATGACCCTCTATAAGTTTCCTTCAAGCCATATTGATTGGTCGAAACAGATGGCCACCAGGGGACGGGGCGGTTTTGCATTATATGGCTATAGAAAAAACATTAAAACTCTTCTTCTCCAAAAGTGTCTAGCTGATTTTCCAAATTATTGTGTAGGAATGTTCCTTGGGTGACCCTTTATCGGATTCCTTCAAGCCACGTTTGGTGGGGGGTCTGTTTTTCATTATAATGCTATATTGATTCATTATATGGCTATATTGATTTTGTTTAATGCAGTCGATCGATACTGGCCCTCTTTGGCCTCTTGTTTCTACTTAAAGGCGAATTATGTTTATCCTGATCAAACTGTGCGGATGGGCGTGGTGATCTAAATATGCACTGGCTATCTTCTAGAAGGCTTTTTTCTATTAAAAGGCGAATATCCATATCCTGATCACACTGCGCAGATAGGCAGGGTGGTCTGGATCTACACTTGTACCCAATGCCATGTGGTTGGTAATCATGAAGCGCCTCTCACATATATAACACGGTCAGTGAACTTGACACCGGTTGTTGATGCACGCTTGATAATTGTCCCCTGTTGACGTGAGACCATATCCGAAACAGTACGTGTTTGAAAGGTAATTTACGTCGTCGCTTTCAACAGTATTTCCTCAAATATTAATGTTATCAATGTTAGAAATAAACATTAATGTTATCAATGTATTAAAATAAACATTAATGTTATCAATGTATCCAAATAACATTAATGATATCAATGTATTAAAACAAACATGGATGTTATCAATGTATTTAAATAAGCATGGATGTTATCAATGTAATAAAACAAACATAGATGTTATCAATGTATTTAAGTAAGCATGGATGTCACAATGTATTCCAATAAACATGGATGTTATCAATGTATTTCAATAAGCATGGATGTTATCAATGTATTAAAACAAACATGGTATTTAAATAAGCATGGATGTTATCAATGTATGAAAAAACAAACATGGATGTTATCAATGTATTTGAATAAGCATGGATGTTATCAATGTATTAAAACAAGCATGGATGTTGTCATTGTATTAAAACAAACATGGATGTTATCACTGTATAAAAACAAGCATGGATGTTATCAATGTATTTAAACAAGGATGGATGTTATCAATGTATTTAAGCAAACATGGATGTTATCAATGTATTAAAACAAACATGGATGTTATCAATGTATTAAAAACAAACATGGATGTTATCAATGTATTAAAACAAACACGGATGTTATCAATGAATTTAAATAAACATGTATGTTATCAATGTATTAAAACAAATATGGATGTTATCAATGTATTACAACAAACATGGATAAGGAGAAATAGCAGGGTTAAGATACTTAACATACATCTGTTTAGAGTTCACTCTTAAAACTATAACAATACAAAGAAGACTCATACTCTGAAATATGTTTAATAACTTACACGATCAAAACATAATTGGGCGGTGCTCCGAGAAAACCAACCTTAGCGTACGTATTTCACGTGTGATAAAACACTGCGTTATGCCTCCACGCCAAACGATCCAAGAGGACACCGTTTACAGAATTCCCTGAACTATTTAAAGACTAATGTTCGAAGATATCAGAGCAAGATCGGACTACGCGGATCCGCTATCTAATCTTGATCTACTCTGTCGCAAATGCCTGACGTTTGGTTTTCTTAGCACAGATCATACCCGGTGCTTATCGTATGACATAAACGCTTTTTATGCATACACAAGATTAGGGTCGCTGAAGTAGGAGAAAACATGCATATACATATCGGGTCAAAGGTCAGGATCATGTCAATGTTGTCGAGTTATATCAGTGGCAGTGAAATATATAATTACTAGTTAACCACTGACAGCTCAGTTTAATCGAGCAATGACTATTGTATGCGAATATACATGGTAAACAAATGGTAAGTGAAACTCTACGAAGGAATATGGCACATGACACATGTCTGCAGTCGCGGTAACCCAGTAGTTTTAAGTTATGTTCCGTGAAATCCGACTTAATAAACATGTCGAGAGCTTGGCGTGAAACGGTTGTAACTAAAATTGGTAATTTATTACCAAGGTTAATCACTTCGCCATAAAGTCTTTATAAGCGTTAAATCATTTTTCTTGGTAAACAATGGAAATTTAGGTGCCATTGCTCGTTCTGAGCAATGGCACCTAAATTTACATTGTTTACAAAAGGGTCGAAATTGCCCCTAAATCAGGGTTTTCAAAAATAGGTTTTTAGTTATAACCGTTTCACGCCAAGCCCTCGATGTTGTGGTTTCAATGTCACAAATGATTATTCATGGTTAATTTACATATAACTGTCATGTTAAGTGGACCATTACACTAGGGATGATCTACAAGAGATATGAGTGTCTTGATAACCTTTGTAATAGTTGATAGAATGATGAAATTCGTCACAAGTGCAACTTTGGTTATGTTCTATTAATTCTGACTAGTTATTTGGATTGATGTCTTACATAAGTTATAAATTGTAGTTTGCTATGTTTTTAAGCATATCACAATATCAATTATTAACTGTATCTTAATTATTTCTTTTATCGCAAATTGGCGCCAACTTACTGATATCACAAAATGGAAAATTGAAGAGATAATAAATTGAAATTATTACTCAATGTAGTCATTACAGTAACGAGAGACCACTGATGATGTGTTATGGTTTGAGGAGATTTTCTTTGTAAAGTTCATGGCCCTCTATGGTAAGAATAAAGCCAAATCTGACGTTGATAGTGCAAGTGTAGATTTTCACGATTATGTAACTGTGTACTTATGTAACATCGTCTTAAAATAAACTTATAAACCCTTACCCATGCTCACCTTCGATAAAACATCTTTTGACAAGAGGCGTGTAACGGGACTAGTATCGGAACATGATAAACCAGAAAATGTATATGATTTTCAGATTGTGACAGACCCCCCTGTGGACGAACATACACTATCCATGATTTCACAAAATCTTTATTTATCGGCAATGATTTCGTTATTTTGATGGTGTTTTATGTCTAGTAGAAATTCTGAACAAATGTTCGGTATTATTAGACATTATTGGCTTTATCATCTCTATAATGATTTACATGTATTTTCATCTTACTTCTTTAATGAAAGTACGGGCTGTTGGATAAACGACCCTCAGTTTAAATTTGACGGACCTAAATGAACGTCGTCGTAACAGTAAACATAAAGGTCAGGATCAGGTTAATACTGTCAAGTAAATCAAAACAAATAGGCAGAGTCTAAACTGTTTACTTTTATGCACAAGCGCACAGTGAATACCCATGCCAGCCTGTGCATGCGCACTCTCTCCCAAGATCTTTCACTCTCCGTCTAGGTGTAGTTTAGTTCTATATTTATCTTTTGACAAACAAATAGAACTGTAGCCTCATTAGTTCCGCTAGTTTATCTTATAATGTGATCCCGTTATGGACAGTCAGTAAAACACCAAAAGTCAACAGTCGCGGCTCAAAAACAACACAGCAGAGTTCAAGATAAAGACGTTATGTATATGTAGAAACAATACAGCAAAGTTAAAGATAAATAACTTATTGATATATAAATACAATACAGCATAGTTCAAGATAAAGAACTTATTGATATGTAGAAACAATACAGCAGAGTTTAAGCTAAAGACCTTATTTATATGCACACACAAAAACAGCGAATCTCAAGATAGAGGACAAATTTATATGCAAATACAATGCATATAGGATCTGACATGAGTTGTCATTTCATATAAAGTTATTTTAAACGAGTTCAAGACAATTATCACATGACAAAACACAACATGACCGAAAATAGTCCCTTACCTCGTCCAATCTATCGTGACGTTTGTGTTTTCCGGATTCACGTTCTCAGCCATTTTGTAAACATTCGCGGATGAATACAAGAATAGTGATTCGGTCATGTTATATTACACATGTGATATATAAAGAAATACGTAATGGGTATATTAGATCGGATACAAGCATTGACATGTGATAAAGCATAGTTCAATATAATGAACTTATTTATATGTTCATAAAATAATTCACTCTCCGTCTAGGTGTAGTTTAGTTCTATATTTATCTTTTGACAAACAAATAGAACTGTAGCCTCATTAGTTCCGCTAGTTTATCTTATAATGTGATCCCGTTATGGACAGTCAGTAAAACACCAAAAGTCAACAGTCGCGGCTCAAAAACAACACAGCAGCGTTCAAGATAAAGACGTTATGTATATGTAGAAACAATACAGCAAAGTTTAAGATAAATAACTTATTGATATATAAATACAATACAGCAGAGTTCAAGATAAAGAACTTATTGATATGTAGAAACAATACAGCAGAGTTTAAGCTAAAGACCTTATTTATATGCACACACAAAAACAGCGAATCTCAAGATAGAGGACAAATTTATATGCAAATACAATACATATAGGATCTGACATGAGTTGTCATTTCATATAAAGTTATTTTAAACGAGTTCAAGACAATTATCACATGACAAAACACAATATGACCGAAAATAGTCCCTTACCTCGTCCAATCTATCGTGAAATTTGTGTTTTCCGGATTCACGTTCTCAGCCATTTTGTAATCATTCGCGGATGAATACAAGAATAGTGATTCGGTCATGTTATATTACACATGTGATATATAAAGAAATACGTAATGGGTATATTAGATCGGATACAAGCATTGACATGTGATAAAGCATAGTTCAATATAATGAACTTATTTATATGTTCATAAAATACAGCAGAGCTCAAGATAAATAACTTATTTATATGTTAATACAAATCAGCAGAGTTCAAGATAAAGAACTCATTTGAGCTGTGTTCTGCATAAAACAACCTTGAATTAATCATTATATGTGTGGAAAAAGACCTTCCTGTGCATCCATGCTAAGGATCCAAATGGATACGGCTTTACGGAAAGTTCGTGAAACCTTCTGTAAGTAATTGGCGAACAATACATTACCAGATATGCTGACTGAACTGGTCCTACAATTGTCGAAAATGCTTAAAGGTTGGTTTTCACAGAGCGCTACCCATTTTATCATATCTAAGCTCATTATAATTCCAAATTCTATGCTTCTAGTACGCAAAACAATCTTCGTTGGGAGAATAAGATTATTTTGAGTACCCACAACACAGGTCATACAATGAGATAGATATGTCGTAAATATCAACTGACTTTTCATTATGTAGTCACCAGTGTATTTATAAAAGTAAAATAGCTCACATAGTCTTTGATTCTTCGATTCATACTTTACTACCATAAACCTGATCACCCGTATTCTTACTTGCTTCTCTCTGTATGTCGACACAATTAAAACAATCGCCAACTATTGGGTGTAGAAACAGGTAATAATTAGACAACATCATTACGTGTACAACACAACTGAACACTTATGAGCATGCCGTATATCATAGCATACTCGTTGTAAACCAAAGTAAATGATAAAATGACAAACGTAATACTTTCTACTAACAATAAAACATAGTTAGAAATGATCCTCCATTTCTTCCTGGTACGATCATTTAGGTCGACAAATATGAAGAGATTGACCAGAGAATATAGTGTTCACAGTGATACTAAAATATTTCGACCATTTATTTTCTGTAATGGCAAAACCAGCAAATGGTGGCTTTTGATAGAAATGAATAAAGATAATATCGAGGGCTTGGTATGAAACGGTTGTAACTAAAACCTATTTTGAAAACCCTGGTTTAGGGGCAATTTTTACCCCTTTGTAAACAATGCAAATTTAGGTGCCATTGCTCAGAACGAGCAATGGCATCTAAATTTCCATTGTTTACCAAGAAAATTGATTTAAAGTCTTATAAAGACTTTATGGCGAGGCGATTAACCTTGGTAAAAAAAATACCAATTTTAGTAACAACTGTTTCACGCCAAGCCCTCGATAATGCCAATGAAATGAACAGCGAGGACAATCAGACCCCACGTAACACTGACGGTTCCCATAAGAAGTCCTATAGATAACTCCTAGCAATCCCTAGTAATAAAAAGCAAAAGAAACTACATCAATATCTGGCCGGATTTCATCTGACCCCTCGTATATAATATGTTTAAGTTTCGCCTGCTTAAAAACTTCTAAGGGGAACTTTCAGATAACTGAACTCTTCTGAGAAGATCTCTAATTGTGACAAATAGTTTTGAATATTGTGATTACTGTTGGAGGAAAGACAAAAGGAAGATTGCCAAATGTGTTCAATATATTCTGTTCCCACAAACTTTTATTTGACGCGATTTTCAGTAGTTGTACCAGCAAGAATATTCCTGACATCGATGCATCAGTCTAATTTCAGTCCCCGCAACTCTGAGCGCAAAGGAGGACAGTCATTACTACAACTAGTAATCAAAGTACAAAGTACTGAAGGTAGAATTGCGATCGTTTAAGAAGAGATACAGAAGTGCATATATGAATATTTATTTCACCGGTTACCTTCAGGCAAAGTTTCAAGTGTGTAACCCTTTCCAGTGCTGATATTTTGCCTCAACCTGAAACTTTAACCAAAATGTTGACGAACAGACAGACGGAGAGACAGACATCGCCAATCTATAGACCGGAATTGCTAGAGCAATCCGGCCAAAAATAAAAAAAAATCATCAATTTTAGCAGTAAAATCCTGCCAAGAAGTAATGAATTGAGAAAAAAATGTGCCGAGAGGTCCATAATTTCAAACTTGCTAAGATTTGGTCTGTGCAATGAATGTACAAATTGAAAAATGTATTGTTGACATGTATTTTCTACACCATCATTGTAATGTTGTTTATCATAAATAAAATTATTCCTTTTTTTAAATAAACTTTTAATCAAAATGTGTGTCTCAGTGTTGTCTTCTTCAGCAGTTTGACAGAAACAAAGCCTAAATCTGAAATTGTGTCAATGTGTTATTTGTCAACTCTGTCCCATAAGTTTTGCTTGTGATTTGAACTCTCAAAAAAAAATCACGGAAAGGGACAACTTTCCCAACTTTGATTAAATATGTTTTCAATTAAATTGTAAAAAATCTTTTTCTGTTTTTTGAAAGTTTTGTCATTATTATTTAAGACGGACATTATATACTAGAATAGCCAACTGACTATCATTTGAAAAAGTGTTTCTTATTTAAACCTTTCCCACTTGCACACGTAATTGCAGCCGACGACTTTTGAAAACATTGATGCAGAAGAAGAAATTGCTCATAACAAGCTTTCTCCTTTTGCAACAATGTTTTCAACTATATTCAATGATTACACTTCCAATAAATGTGATTTTCTGTATCTTTGCTCAGATTTTTTTTAATTCGTCTGCTGCAGAGTTTTTATATTGTGGGGTGGGTTGTGATTTGTTAAAGGGCAAGCAGGATTGGGAATTGAGTGTTGCACTTATCCTAATGAAACACTCGCCTGCCTGTGCATGTTTTAGCTTAACTTAACTTGTTACTGTTCTTTCCATCATCAACTTAGTCATCTGTTAGTAATCAACTCTATGAACGAAATAATCGCGTCAAAATCTTGAATCGCGTCAAAATCATAACGAACAAACTGTCAAAATCTAATTTTGAACTGTGTAATACAAATTTAGAATAAAAGGATGAATCAGTTATGTTGTAACAACCAATATCCGCGGGTCATTTACCTGATTTTGGCCGAAAGAAATGATCGATTTCTTGCAAGATTTATTCGTTATTCGTTCTGCCTATTATAATCAAAGTATTCTAAACGCTTTATAAACAAGTGATTTAAAGCGCTCAAATCATTTGATGAAATTTGTTTCTTTAAACGCGGACCTTGTCGAAAGCACCTATCCAAAATGCAAATCGTTGTCGAAGGAATAGATGGACTGAGAGAAAGAGAAAGAAAAGGCTTAGCAATGCATACTATCTTTATGAATAAGGACATGAACGAATATGTATGGACTAGCGCCTAGAATTTCGTACTAGCCGATCCTTCATTCCACTCGCTTATGCTAGCGGGCGAGTGGATGTTTACATCTCTACCGAGAGGGAAAAAAGGGTTACAATTTACAAAGGGTAATTGCGCGGTGCAGTGCTATATTGGCGTAGTGATATCTAAATAATTGTGTACACTTTAAATATGATATTTACACTTACAAGACTTGTTATTTTCTATTATAAGCTTGAATAATCGGATTTTTTTTTCGTTACTCTATGTTTGCTTTTGTGAGCATTCGTAAATTAGTCAAACCAAAAATTGCACTTAATTGTTGGTGGTGAAGGGCATATACATCACGTGACTTCAAACTCACTATGACTATGGCAGCCTCTGCGCATGCGCAAGTCTACCAAAAACAGGGATTCGAAACCCGATCTCCCACCTTCAATGTTACAAATGCGTCAAAAAGGCAAAGATATCACGCGTAGTGTTAATGTTGAAAAAGACTGAAGGCATAACACTTCTTTAATCACTGGAATTGTGCTTATCCCTTTCCATTCATGATGAGTAATATTTTCAACTTTTATTCATTAATTGCTCTTTCGATTTTAAGAGAGTTTCCATAGTTTTGACAACATATTTTCAAAATCGTCTGCTGCAGATTTGTTGTATGTTGGAAAGAGTTAACATCTCATACGACATAATAATAGTTACATGCAATAACGATCAATCACATACGACATAATAACAGTTACATGCAAT